>PVJX010010750.1:0-55877 GCA_004027295.1 Dolichotis patagonum
CTTCTGAGTCTTTGACTTTATCTTACTTCCCTTGTTCTGCACATTTCTCCATGAGTCCCCTTAAACATTAATATAGCCATAATATCTACCAACAGCGTCAGGTGCCACACCAGCACATACATCTACATAGGACCGAATTTAGGTCAGAGCTGGGGACTCTGAAACCCTTGGTATAGAAATATAAGCAAAGGGGCACTCCCTGGCATACTTCAGTAAACTTCCCACCATTCAGACTCCTCAAAACACACCCGTTTAAAGCCAGAATCCCTGAGAATGGAGTTTATAACTAGTTCTACATATTTTTTAAAAAAAAAAGTACCTGTTGGGCTGATAGTGCTTGACCTCGGGTCCCAGGGTCAAATTTAATAATCATTCCTGATTTCTGGTATGGTTTGAGGTGCAGAGAATCCAAAATTGGCCCTCTTTTCAATACTCCCTTTCTCCTGGAGCCTTGGGTTGTGAAATCTGCTCTTGTGCCATTGCCCATCTCTCCTAACTGGATGGGAGGCAACTGTTGCACTCGTAAAGCTGGAGTAGTGAGCAGGGTTCCCACCTGGTCATTGAATGGAAAGCAAACAGACAGCATCTTAATTTTTATAGTGTTAATTTTAATACACTAGAAAACAGATGAATAGCATAAAAAGTATTGTTTAATTGTTGTGTCTCAGTGATGCACCTCCAGTTTCTGAAACTGGTTTTTCTTTTCTCCCCGAGAGCAGGCTATCTAGTTTGTCTGTGCAGGAATGAGTTCAGTGCTTTGCCCGTCTTCAACGGTTAAAGCATTTTTCTTATCTTTTCCTTATCTGCACAGTGCTCTTTTCTATAGAGAATGAATATATGCTTATATGACTTTTGTGAATGCCCACAAATACTAACTGTGGCTCTAGTTCCAAAATTCTGATGAAAGACTGATGAACTGGCAAGTTTCATAGATCCACTGCATTGTGCTGTATTGCATGATGCTTTATCTGTAGGATGATGTGTTCAGCAAAGAGCAGATTTGTTTATAAGCCTCTGGTTTTTATGTAGTGCTCTTTTTTAAAAAGCCATTTTGGAGAGGTGGTTATGAACAGCAAAAATATGCGAATGTCCTTGGCCCTTGAGTAAATAAATGCCTTCTGTTGTGTGGAATATAGGGATGACTTTTGTCCTTTCAATGCCTCTGAACCTTTTTTCTTAGATCAAATGAGTGCCGTACTATTTCAGATTTCAGCTGCTTAAATAACTGAAAAATAAATAATTCTTTTTATGTGAGTTAATTATTTGTATTATTGTGTGACAGATCAGTGGTCTTTTATTGCATAAGGCTTTATGAGATTTACTAGTTTTTCCCCAAGAGTGACATCAGAGGTCCTGCTCCTTTTTGTTTCCAACCCTGCTTCCTGCTGTTCTTCATGGTGAATAGCTAGAGAAAGAAAGATAGGATTGGTGCCCAAGTTCACCTGCTCTCCAAGCCAGGAGTGCTTCTATGCCCGACAGTGCCTCCCCGACATCATTTCTAACAGGCAGAACTTTGATTGTCACAGTGCATTTATAGGAAAGCCTTTCCCAGCAGCAGTCAGAGTGTGAGCAGCCTTGGGAGTGTCACTTCTGTAAGGACTTCCTTTGGTCTTATGTGCTACTTCTAGACCTTGCAAGATGGAATAATGAAGGCGTTGAGGTGCAAACTTGTGACTAGCACAAAAGTGGACTTCTGTAGTCACTAGGAAAACAGACATGATTCCTGTAGATACCTGCTTCTAACTCAGCCAACTCTGTGTTCCTTTGTGTATTTCCTGCCTTGATAAACACAGAGCTCTCCCTGTGGTAATGCCATAAGTCGATAGCAGTCAGGACTCTGGTCTGGCCACTTCTAGACAGACAAGAATAAGCAGAAACCCAGTCAGCAAAAAAGGCAGAGAGGTGGGTCAGAGCCCGTGTTGGGCTGACTCCCACCCCAAGGCACCTTAAGAGAGCACCCTTTAAGTCTGGCAGTGCCTAGCAGGCTGTGTGCAGCTTTCAAGAGTTGAGTTCCAAATAGGCATGTTAGGTCTCAGACCAAATCCTGTGAAGCGATCTTGGTCTGAATGGAAGATTCTTTAGAGACTTAGAGGCTATAGAAAAAAGGTAAAGATTAGAAACATATAGAAAGGGCATCTTTGTTGCCTTAGTCCTCCAGTGCACAGGTTATTCGTGCTCTTTAGTGTTCCCGTCCTTGTACCCACACAGTGGCACTTGGTGTGGATAAATGAGATTTGTTTTTGTTTTGTTTCACTTTGTACTTGAAAGAACTAGAGACGTAAAGACTGCTGAATGAAATATAAAAAGTCAATCATGATTAAGTTGGTGTAAGTTAGACAGGTACTTGAAAGAGAATAAATGTGACTTGAACTGTTTAGAACAGAATTTTAAGCAAAGACTTTTGTGGGAATGTTGGTTGAGAATACCATATAGTTTGAAAGCTAGTTCACAATTTTAATATCCTGGGTTTAATGTTAGATGCACAGTTTAGAACAAAGGTACAATCTTCTTTATGATAGACATCTGTCATGATGAATCCAGTTTGTAAATTTAAATACTTGGTCATCTCTTGACATGGAAACATAAAACAGTATTCAGAGCATGACATGAGCACAGCCCTTTCCAGACAGAAAAAAGGGCAAATGTTTACACTTGTAAACCTTCCTGATGTTTTTTCTCTAGCTGTCTCTCTGGATCAATGAAAAGATGCTTACAGCCCAGGACATGTCTTATGATGAAGCCAGAAATCTGCACAGTAAATGGTTAAAACATCAAGCATTCATGGCAGAACTTGCATCCAACAAAGAATGGCTTGACAAAATTGAGAAGGTAAGTTACAGTGTTTGAAGACGGTCCCCATTTCACTTCTTGGCTGTGGTGAAAACTGCGAGGAACTTTCTATTTAGAAGGCTTTCCAGCATATTTGAGTCTTACGTGATTATGAAAGCTCTTCAGCCAGTAGCAACACCACTTCCACCTACCAGGTCCTGGCTTCAGCCGCCAGAAGGGAGAAAATCCAGAACTGCAGTCAGGTGGCTTAAGATGCTTAGTTTGAGTGAATACAGGTGGTGGTCTCTGTTGTCTGGTGTTCTCTGCTGCTGAGGTCTGTGAGCCCCGTATAGTTTCACTCTCTTGATCCATAGTACTTAACTTCTATTTGACCAGTTTTATCATGCAGAGTTTAAAACACTTATCTTTTAAATTTTTCTTATTTTCCTTATGTGACTGCTATATGCCGGCGCTATAATAATTACTGTAGTGTATAATTTTTGCACTGGAGATTCTGTGCCCATATCTGAGATGCATGAGTTCCCCATCTTCTTTTTGCACCCTTAAATTTTATATTGTATAAGACACTTTTAAAAATTTTCTTCATAGTACTAGGAATTGAACCCAGAGCTTCAAACATGATAGGGCAGGCACTGTACCCCTGATTTATATCCTCCACCCCTTTTTATTGTCTGAAACTGTGTCTCAGTAAGTTGCCCAGACTGACCTCAGAGTCGTGGTATTCTTTCTGGGCCTCCCAGGTAGCTGGTATTGCAAGCAGGTGTCACTGTGCTCTGTGTTAGGCCCTTAAGGGTTAAAATAAGTATTATATGTGATCTCCCGGCCACAGAGTGGAAGGGATAAAATCTTAGGTCATCAGCATTCACAGTCTCAGTGCTCTCCTTGAAACTGTTTAAGTTTGCATCACCAATTCCTCAACTCCCATGAAGCCCAGAGAGTGTAGACCAGGGGTGGGGGGCCTTGTTGATTTTACCGAGCAGTAACTTCATATGGAAAGACCGTATATTGAATGAAAGGGTAAATTACAGAACAAACATCTCAGGTTTTTCACAATGACGTTTATTCTCTACAAACTACAATTATTTACTTATAACTGTGTTGGTTTGTGTTTTCTAGGAAGGAATGCAGCTCATTTCAGAAAAGCCAGAGACAGAAGCTGTGGTGAAAGAGAAACTCACTGGTTTGCATAAAATGTGGGAAGTCCTTGAATCCACCACCCAGACCAAGGCCCAGCGGCTCTTTGATGCAAATAAGGCTGAGCTTTTCACCCAGAGTTGTGCAGATCTGGACAAGTGGCTTCATGGCCTGGAGAGTCAGATTCAGTCTGACGACTATGGCAAAGACCTTACCAGCGTCAACATCCTGCTGAAAAAGCAGCAGGCAAGTGGGGTGGACAGCCTCGTACATACAGCCATCTTCATCCTTACTTTCCTTCCCATGAAAAGGGAGTTTAAGGCCCAAGGCGCCAGCTCCAATAGCAGCACAGGTGTTTCCAGAGTCATCTGGAAAATCGGTATTAGTAGAAGTGTTGGGTGCCTGTATGTGGCAGTAGTTTTTCTTATTATCTTCTTAGTTAATATTGTCACCATTTATTAGTTGAGTAAATATTATGTGAATGAGAGTAATCATGTTTGCTTTTTTTTTGCTGTAAAATGTCTAATTGGGTGACATTACATGAACTGTTCATGATACTCTATAGGTAATAAAGGTCTTAAGTTTTTTATATCACGGTAGTGCTAAAGGCAAATAAATTTATCTTGAATTAATGAGGAGACAGTTACGTTGAGAAAGCAAGTCCACAGCAGAATATTCCAGGGGCTCCTCTTGTGGGCTTTGCAGCCTGTAGCCAAGTCCAAGGCCCAGCAGTCCAGTTAGAGCCAGTCATTACAAGATAGTCTTGGTCACATGCTGAGGCTGGCTGCTTCGTCCAAAGTGACACCATTCCTTTTGCTGAATGATTTGGTTATGCTTCAGGTTTTGTGCATTAAGGAATATTTTTCATATGGGATTTTGGTCATAGTCACATACTTCCTCTTCCAAGAAAAAGGGAGTCAGTTTGTTTCCAGATGTGGATTCCTTTGTCCCTAAGGTGACGGTGTATTTTCTTCCCAGTGTGATAGTTTCTGAGCAAGACACCTCTACTTTCCTTTTTGCTCATTTTCTTCATGTAAATGACAACTGAGTGTGTGTTGCTCTTGATTATCCAGTAGGACCATAGTCTGCTTTCTCACTGAAGAAAGGAAGGACAGATGTATTTTCTTGCTTAAAAGAATGGAACCTTTCAGCAACTCCCTTCTTAGAGTGAAATTGTTCTCTGGAAAAGTAAATGATGACTACTGTTCTCTCATAATTTTCCTCTCAGTCTTTTCTTTCCTAAAGTTTCTGTATTAATTTGAATAGTGCTTCATGCTTTAAAACCCTAGAAAGGAGTGTTTTAAAACATTCCCTGATGGGCTACATTGCCAACTGATACTTGATCAATCTGAGACCCTTCTTGGCTCTGCACTGTGCAGAAGTCCACATTCTTCAGTATTCCATTTTGCCCAGTGCATAAAACATCTCATGTTACTGTTTATGTCTTCTCTGGCTTTGACATTACGGCTGCTCTGTCTTGCATTGTCAGATGCTGGAGAATCAGATGGAGGTACGGAAGAAGGAGATAGAGGAGCTCCAGAGCCAGGCCCAGGCACTGAGTCAGGAAGGGAAGAGCACCGACGAGGTGGACAGCAAGCGCCTCACGGTGCAGACCAAGTTCATGGAGCTCCTGGAGCCCCTGAATGAAAGGAAGCATAACCTGCTGGCCTCTAAAGAGATCCATCAGTTCAACAGGGATGTGGAGGATGAGATTGTGAGTGACTCCATTTGCACAAGTGGCTTTTCTGCAATAAACCTTGCCTTGTCCCAAGCCCATGTCTTCACTTCTGTCTTGTTCACCTTAGGCCACATTAGTGACCTGAGCTCTTGCAGCCCACACGTTGCATGTTTAGGGCATCTTTACCTACCCCACAAAATGCAACTCCATTGTTCACTTTGGTTTTCTAAAGAAACTCCAGGGTTTTAATGTCCTTAAAGCGGTGCTTTAAAAGCAACCACAGAGATTCACGGTGAGTCTGACACTGGGGTTGAAATGAAGTTTGAAGGCTCTTACCTTGTATGTAAAAAGAAAGGTGCTAGTCAACTTGAAGCCCTCTGGGGATTGGGTATACTTTCTCTCTCAAACTGGCCCCTGCTAGCCCTTACTGGTCTCGTTTCTGTCATATATTTGTTGTTCTGTTCTGTCCTGACCACTTATTTATAATTATTTCCAGTTGTGGGTTGGTGAACGGATGCCTTTGGCAACTTCCACAGACCACGGCCACAATCTCCAGACTGTGCAGCTGTTGATAAAGAAAAATCAGGTAAGCGTTGCTGCTCTGGCTAGCTCAGCCTGTTAGATAATCGTTCTGACTTAGCAGCAGAGAAAGCGAGAGCACTTTTAAGGCTTGCAGTTTCATCTTGACCTAGCAGTAGGTCATGGCCATTTAGCAAGGCTTTGTGTGTGTTTTCGGTGCCAACACAGACCCTCCAGAAAGAAATCCAGGGCCACCAGCCCCGCATCGACGACATCTTTGAGAGGAGCCAGAACATCGTCACCGACAGCAGCAGCCTCAGCGCTGAGGCCATCCGACAGAGGCTCACCGACCTGAAGCAGCTGTGGGGCCTCCTGATCGAGGAGACCGAGAAGCGCCACAGGCGGCTCGAGGAGGCGCACAAGGCCCAGCAGTACTACTTCGATGCAGCCGAGGCTGAGGCATGGATGAGTGAGCAGGAGCTGTACATGATGTCCGAGGAGAAGGCCAAGGTGAGGCAGAGTCTGCTCTTTGTGAGGCCATGGTACAGAAGACACTCCGACTCTGAGCTTGTTTTTCATGAGACATTTTACCTATTGGCTTTGACCGTTAAGGGGCCATGAGAGTTCACAAAGGTCTCTAAATTTTGTCCACTGTTTCCCCTGGTGCAAGATTTTCTTTTATAAAGCTAGGTATCGTGGCACATGCCTGTGATCCCAGCATTCAGGAGGCTGAGGCAGAAAGATCTTGGTGAGTTTACAGTTAGCCTGGACTATATAGTAAACCCTGTCTCAAAAAAGATTTTCTTGCCTGAATGATATCTGCGATTAAGAGTCTCTCTGTTCCTTTTTTAAAGCAGTAATTTGCTAGAGTCCTTTAGGGGATCACTTGTAACCTTTACAACACACAGGATGAATTTTGTGATCACATGAAAGAAACGTTCCAGAATGCTGGCAGCTGTATGCCAGATAGACTGGCGTTCAGTCAACCAGGATGCACCACAGCTGTACTCTGCCTCTCAGAGGGGCCTTAGTCACTCTGCATCCCATGTGCACTTTGACAAAGATCTGCTGAGGCCTAGTCCGTGTGTATGTTCTTGGGATGCTTCTGTGTTGGTAGTCACTGTCACACTTCCGGTGTTTTTCTTTCTGATAATCATTCCTCCCGTCCTGCTGTGCAGTTAGCCTGTTGCTCCTCAAGGTGCCCTCAGGCCAGAGTGTCTGGTTCTGATTATGACAGCCCGTCCCTTTTCAGGATGAGCAGAGTGCCGTCTCCATGTTGAAAAAGCACCAGATTTTGGAGCAAGCTGTAGAGGACTACGCAGAGACAGTGCATCAGCTCTCTAAGACCAGTCGGGCCCTGGTGGCTGACAGCCATCCTGAAAGGTGAGTGCTCCATTACAAGGGTGGCACCAGGCTGAGGGTTCTTCAGTGAAGGTCACTTACCCAAAATAGAAACCAGCAGTGTCTTAAAATTCATGGTAAGCTGGATCTGTAGGAAACATTTTTAAAACACCCACTAATTTAGGGTAAACCGTTAGATTTGAAAGTTGTTCCTGTGGGGTAAACACCTCCTGTTGGCCAAGGCCCTATTGACAGATGATTGGTGTTACGTGTCAGGCATGGTAACACACACTTATAATCCCAGCACTTGGGAGACTGAGGCAGGAGGATTGTAAGCTTGAGGCCAACTTGATGGCACAGTAAGTTCAAGGCTGATCTGTACTACATAGGGAGACCCTACCTCTCAAAACAAGGACCAAAGGTACCAGTTGATTTACAGATACAAGGAATCAGACTACTTATGTTGAGTTGAGTCTCCCATTTGGGAGAACAGTTACTGGCCTGAAGAGGAGTAGACAATAATACACGGCCCTGTGAAACCAAGGGCTTCAAGGACGGAGCCTAACCCTTCCATATCAAGTGCGCAGTGTATCTTGGGCGTGTGGGAGACGGTGGCTGTGTGGTACTCCCTGACTTATAGTAGGTTTCTGTTAACTTCAAGAGCAATCATTTCAGGCTTTCTCTGCAGCTTCCTTTCATGACGTAGAAAGGAACAGAATTGGCTATGTGCATTCAGCCATGGTGTTTCAGGAAGATTAGGTGTCTGTGTTGGTGTGTGAGTTCTTAAAGTGTTCCTGAGCATAGTCCCTAAAGGTAGCCCTACTAGTCTCCAGGGATAGGCAGCAGCTAGTCCTTTTCTCTGGTTCCGTGTTACGAGACTGTCATTCTGGGGATAAATCAGAAGGAGAATTCAGTCTCCTGGCAGCGCACCCAAAGCCCATGAAACAGGACCAGGAAGGAGCCTACACTCTGAGGAGAGAAGAGCAGACAAAGAAGGTAGAGCCAGCATGTGCCAGACAGGAGTGCTTTATATCTCCGGCAGCCAGAATCTTACATTAAGTTTTAACAGAGAAGGAAATCTTAATTGGCAGAACTGGCATGCAGACAGTCTCTTTCTTTATTTACTGTGTTTAGTTCACATATTAGCTCTTCATTATTTGAAATTGAGGACAAATGTCACAGCTTCATTTTTCAGGCTAGATTGATCAGTAGCTTCCTTAAGGAAATGTGATATGATAAACTCTTGTTATCTCCACCTCATTTGTTTTTTCCCCTGTATAAAGTTGAAATGTAAAATCTCTTTCCTCCACTGCTCCCTCTCCCAGTGAGCGCATCAGCATGCGGCAGTCCAAAGTGGATAAGCTATACGCTGGCCTGAAGGACCTTGCTGAAGAGAGGAGAGGCAAGCTGGACGAGAGGCACAGGTTATTCCAGCTTAACCGTGAGGTGGATGACCTGGAGCAGTGGATCGCCGAGAGGGAGGTGGTCGCAGGGTCCCACGAACTGGGGCAGGACTATGAGCATGTCACGGCAAGTACTTTGGGCAGAGCTGGAATGGTTGTGTAGTGAGCTGTGGTGTGGAGGGCCATTTGCATTCTTCATCTCCAAGTAGATTAAATTCCCTGATTCACTTTAGAGGTCATGACTTACTTTCATCATTTTTCATTGGATGACTTTGACTTAGGCTGGCTGCCCTTTCTGCATGTGCAGTCCCCTGTAGAGATGGAGGCAGTGCTTTACTCTGCTGTAAGAGCCAGGAGGAGGTCTCATTACAGGGTTTGGAGCTGAGATCTGTCATTCTCAAATCATGCATATTACTTGATACCTCCTGCTTAGATGCAGTTTCTGTCCAAATGACATTCATGAGTTCACAAAGTAAAATGTTCACAGTGCTCTCACTGATTTCTTTATGCTCATCCCCGTCTCAGATGTTGCAAGAACGATTCCGGGAATTTGCTCGAGACACAGGGAACATTGGACAGGAGCGTGTGGACACAGTCAATCACATGGCAGATGAACTCATCAACTCCGGACATTCAGACGCAGCCACCATCGCTGAGTGGAAGGATGGCCTCAACGAAGCCTGGGCTGACCTCTTGGAGCTCATTGACACGAGAACACAGATTCTTGCTGCCTCCTATGAACTGCATAAGTTTTACCATGATGCCAAGGAAATCTTTGGGCGCATCCAGGACAAACACAAGAAACTCCCTGAAGAGCTTGGGAGAGATCAAAACACCGTGGAGACCTTACAGCGAATGCACACTACCTTTGAGCATGACATCCAGGCTCTGGGCACTCAGGTGGGTGGTGAGCTCCCCAGGGTGGCAGTAGACTGGGGAATTCTCTCACTAGACATCATTGTGCACGTCTGAGTATCGCTATTCCTCGGCTCCCCAAAGTATGCCTTAAAGGACTGCTCAGATTAAACCAAAATGTACACTTACACTCAGTGTTACAATGCGCCATTGGCTTTTCAGCCTATTATAGTTCTAAATTTGCCACATTTTTAAACATTGTTAGATGAATGTCCCCATGATTGAAACAAGTAAACCACATGTGCAAAACATTTGCCAAGTTACAGGCATGAGTATGAGTTTGTATTATGTCACTGTATCCTTGCAGAATAACTTCCAAAACAGTGCCTTACTACTTTTCATCAACCATCCCAAAAGAGAGGAAACAGGATTCTCATATTTTAATATGCCTGGCCTTTTTTCCCCAGTATAAAGTGGCTACCACTGTGATTTATTTAAAAGATCTTAACAAAGTAGTAACAATATAACAGTAAGAATCTAGTGTAATCATTCTCTAGTTTCTTTTCTAATCTCTGCAGAATCTTATTTAATCTTTTGCCTTTTAGTTGAAAGCAAATGGTATGTTCCTCCCTAAATTTCGTGGTCCTACAGAAGAGGCCAATTTTATTAAAGATGTTTAGTCCTGGTGTCAGGATTTTTTCTGGTCTAATAACGTGTTGACTAGTGTGAGGATTGGCAAAAGTTACACATTAAAGGCCAGATAGTAAATACTTTGTGGGACATATGATGTATTGTAGCTACGTAACTGCCATCTTAATAACCACAGACCCTGAAAACAAACGGCTATGTTCTAGAAGTCTTTATTTACAAAAACCCAGCCCAGATTTGGCCTGGGAAGATACTTGAATATATCAGCTTCACTGTGCTTTGGTACTTTGGGGTTTGTTCTTTGGGCGGACCACCTGAACTGCCACTGTCTTCCCACTTTAGCTTAATTTTTAATTCCTGTCCCTCTTTGTTAATTTAACTCTAAACTTCAGTTCCCCAGTGCACAATGTACTTGTGCATATGGTTTTGGTGAGTATTGCCCAGTACCTTCTAAAGGAGCTATAATGTACTACATGCCTGCCAGCAGTGAATCAGCTCACTGGCAAATCTATCATCAAACTTGGATTTTGACTCCCACAAAATAGACGACAAATTACAGTATCAGCTTTTAGAATCATTTTGCATTTCCTACTCTTGTTCATTTGCATTTGCATTTGCATTTGCATACTGTTGTTCATTGCAACCCATTTGCATTTCCTACTCTTGTTCATTTCTCTTCATGCCAATTTTTGTGTTGGTTTATTGGTAATTAGTCTTTTCTTAGGTGACATCATAGCTAAAGAGCTAACTAACCAAAAATATGTAAATATAAGCAGAAGTGCATTTTTGGCTACATTTCCCAAATACCAGTTCTTGCCATTAGTTTTGACTATGCAAAGTTTTTGTTGCAGTTTGGCTAGTTCATATTTTACCTTTTTTACATCAGTGAATTCTTTAACTACCTTGGGTGCTGCATTCTTTGAGTTTTTTAAGTGTAAGTGTCCAGTTGAGAGAACTCTGGCAGTAGATACACTGTATTGTTTTCAGCAGCATAACATAGCAATGGAAAAGCATTTTCAAAATGTATTCTTCATGTGTTTCTCATTCATGACTTTTAAAAAAAATTATCTTGACATGAAGGAGCAGTTAAGATCCTTGGGTTTTTTCCCACTGTATCTGAATGTTTCCATTCTCCCCCAGAGTGCTAGGACCGCAGACATGCACCACAATGCCCAGCCACTCACGCCATTTTCTATCCCAAGGCCTAACTCCAGGTGACCTTTGCTCAGCTCGTTTGCTCGTGTATTCCTGTAAAGTTCCCTTTTTTATGGGCTCAGAACTTGCTAATGTTCAGTGGGAAAGTTGAGCTTCCATGACTTGGATCTCTAGTGAAATTGCTGTAGCGCTTTCTTTAGTTGTAAGCGGGATGGTGAAGGGAAGAGGGTGATGTGCGGGCTGAGTGATGGGCCGTGGCTCATACTCCCCACGGCTTCACAGGTGAGGCAGCTGCAGGACGACGCAGCCCGCCTCCAGGCAGCTTACGCTGGCGACAAGGCCGATGACATCCAGAAGCGGGAGAACGAGGTCCTGGAAGCCTGGAAATCCCTGCTAGACGCCTGTGAGGGCCGCCGGGTACGGCTGGTGGACACAGGGGACAAGTTCCGCTTCTTCAGCATGGTTCGTGACCTCATGCTCTGGATGGAGGATGTCATCCGGCAAATTGAGGCCCAGGAGAAGCCAAGGTAGCCTCCTAGGCTCTGGGGTTCAGTTTCTTTGGGGGGCAGCCTCCTCTGCTTAAGTTCTCTCCTGCACAACTATGCCAAGAAGAAGGGGCTGGGAGGGGTCCTAGGTTCTCCCCTTCTACTGGTGATTTCCGTGCTCCCCAAGACCCTCCTGCCACGTCTGTGGAACTTGTGCTTCAAGCAGCCGTGTACTTAGGGTGCAGCTATCTTACCTTTGGAATGAGATGGCTTTTCTGAGTTCTTTTTCTGTGTGTCTTTTTTGGATTGAACGCCACTCTGTTCCTTTTTATACACAGTAGCAAAAGTGCCACTTACCCTCAACATCTGTTTCAATGGAGGGGGTGATTATTTAATATTTATTCTCTGTATCTCATTTGACTTTGTTTCACACTAAGTAGTGAGGAGTTAACAAACAAACAGATACACATACAGCTTCCAGGTCACTCCAGCCAGCTTCTAACTGTGCTGGAAGTGAGAAATAGACTGTTCCATAATAGAAGAAATATTTTTCATCGTTATATTTAAAACGCAGCTGTATTTCCTGGGGCCGGTGTCAGTAGGTTTTGAACCATGAGTAGCTCCCAGAAGAACTAGTATGTTTCTTTGACTGGTTGCCTTTTTGAGTATCTCTTTATGTTTGAGTACAAAGACACTGCGGCTCTGAGCCTGTAGTGGCTAAGGGCTTGGAGTAACTGTTACTGCCTCTGTACCATCCTGAAGTGAGACTTTCTGAACTGCATTTGAAGGTAAAAGTTTACACAGAAATCCAGCAATCTTCTTGCATATACCTAACAAACTTTTTAAGTTAATTGAGCACACATGCTAAAATAGGGGGAGCCTGTGTAGGAATACCTGGTTTTAGAGCTGGTCCTAAATTAGGCTGTCACTGTGCTTCAAGCCCCAGTGGCCCAAACTGACCTTTGAATAGAAACCCTGAAGGGCCAGGGATTTAGCTCAGTGGCATAAACACTTGTCTGGCAAGTGCAAGGTCATGAGTTCAATTACTGGTACCTGGGGGGAAAAAAAAAGTAAAACCCTGAAAGGCCAGTTAGGCCACCAGTTTCAATTACATGCTTTGAAATCTACACATTTATTTGAAGAGCTTCATTTCCTAAAGATATTTTGGTTTAATTTTAGGGATGTATCATCTGTAGAATTATTAATGAATAATCACCAAGGTATCAAAGCTGAAATTGATGCTCGTAATGACAGTTTCACAACCTGCATTGAACTTGGGAAGTCCCTGCTGGCAAGAAAACACTACGCATCTGAGGAGGTAGAACGCTGCTTTACTTTGAGTCTATGGCACAGAATCTTTGTATTAAGATGTAAAATGACTTTATTCTTTGTATATTCAGGTGCAGTCCCAGGAATATGTAAAGTTGTCCTTCATTATCCCCAGGGTATATTTCAGGACCACCAGGAGTGCCAAAATCCGAGAATGCTTAAATCCCTCATATAAAATGGCACAGTACTGTATATGAATTATACATATCCTCAGATGCACTGCATATCGTCTCTAGATGCGCGCTCACGATACACATACTTAGATATATTTCAAAACTTGCTTCTTTCCTGCCTGCCAACACTAACATAGTCACACAAGACTAGGCTCAGAGCTGGTAACTCCATGGCACAAAAGACAGATTCGAGGGGCCCAGGTTGAGAAATGGTCTCACTTACCTCTTCTAGTACTATCTAGCTGACACTCTTCTCTGTTGTCATTTTGCCCTGGGTCATTTTTTTCTCAGTTGAAAGACTGCATATTCTAGTTAGGATATAAATGATAAATTCACTATATACTTCCTTTCATAGAAATGGATGTCTTCTCAGAGAGGTCAGGGCTTTGCCTCTCTTGCTAGCCCTCTGTTGTTGTAATAGTATTTGCTGCAAGGAGCCCCTGAGTCTGATGCATCCTTGGTTTCCTCACAAAAGAGCAGCTTTCTCTCCTCTCCCAGGACACACAGGGCAGGTACTTCCTAACTTAGTGGTACTCTGCAGAAAGTAAATTTCTCTTGTATGAAGTGTCTCATCAAGGGGGAAATAAAGTGGATGTGTGATGCTTTCTGTTAAGATGTCCCTGTGGTCCTTTTTTTCATGCAGATCAAGGAAAAGTTACTGCAGTTGACTGAAAAGAGAAAAGAAATGATTGACAAGTGGGAAGACCGATGGGAGTGGTTAAGACTGAGTAAGGACATAACTTCATTTGTCTTTGTGTTCTTTTAGGTGTTCACAGAAAACACCTGTGAAAGTTTATTTTCCTATTTCATCGACCTTATCATTTAATGAATTAGAGCTGTGGGTGCTTCTTTTTTAGTAACCTATTTCATGCCAGATAAAATTTTTAGAGAAGTTGCCTGTGGCATAGTCACTATTTTTAGAGAAGTTGCCTGTGGCATAGTCATTATTTTCCCTCACAATTGGTCTCAGGGTTGTGAGGAGGATTTGGGTGTTTTTTTAGGAGCCCATGGAGATGATTTTTCAGCATCTTTCTGGGAGAGTACGGAGAGATGCTCATTGTTTTCAAGTCAAATTTTTGTTCCAGAATCAAGGAGGTTGAAAGTTGGCCTTAGTCTTATATTTGGTGATCTTAATGGAAGGTTGATAACCAAAGAAAGGCTAAAAGGCTAAAACCAAAGAAAGGCCAAAGGTATTATAGTGAATTAGACATTGTTCTAAGGATTTTTAAAAATATTTCTGTTTTTACTTCTTATAATGATCCTGTGAGGTAAACTGTATTAGTTATCCTCATTTTAGAAGCACTGTATGAGTCATCACAGGGTTTATAGTGTATGGTGGTGGGAGTAGCAGTTTATAATAGGCTGAGAGCAGTCTCTTGTTTTTTTTTTTTAAATCAGTACCAGGGATCGAACTCATGACCACAGGCTTGCAAGGCAGGGGCTTATGCTGCTGAGCTAAATCCCCAGCCCTGCAGCTTATAATAGGAATGAACACCAAAAGTATATTAACCATACTTTTAACATTCTATTTTGGGTCCCAGGAATGGGTTAAACATCTTATGAAAATTAATCTCACCTGTTTTTATTCTTCCTAACATTGGTGCTGGAAGAGTTAAAATTTCGTGTGTGGCTCATGTTGCATTTAGTTTGGAACCACTGAGACCCTTAAGTAGACTGTAAGCTTGTGGCACGCATAGCTGCCACCAGAGGGCGGCCCTGCGGCCCGCGCTCACTCACTCTTGGTGCCCTGTGCAGTTTTGGAGGTCCATCAGTTCTCAAGGGATGCCAGCGTGGCCGAGGCCTGGCTGCTTGGACAGGAGCCATACCTATCCAGCCGGGAAATCGGCCAAAGTGTGGACGAGGTGGAGAAGCTCATCAAGCGCCACGAGGCATTTGAAAAGTCTGCAGCAACCTGGGATGAGAGATTCTCTGCCCTGGAAAGGCTGACAACAGTAAGTAGCTACTGATGCTGGGGTACTTGGCCAGTTTGTGAGCACCTTCTTGAAACTGACTCTTGGAACAGGATGTATGGCAGAGTTCGGGGCTATACTTTATCAGTCATCTCCTAGGCACCTAGATGTAGGGTCAGTTTTAGTGGCCTCTTGCTTGGGAACTTACTGGTGATGTTTTTCTCTCTTCATTTGCTTTTTCTCCTATAACCCATAGAATCTTTGGTCTACAGAGGACGTGGCCTTAAATTTGCCTTCAGAATTTCAGGATTAGAATCCTAGGCTAGTGTGAACGCTCCCTATTCCTGATCGTAATCTTCTGCTAGTATAAACAATCTAGAATAGACAGTTGCACTCCTGGTGGAAAACGGATTCTTTGTGATTTATAAACATGATGTTTTTCTTTCCAGTTCTATGATTGTAGGGTTTAACACATATCTTTGTACTTCTGTGTTAAAACAGTATTTTTGGTGTGTGCATTTTACTCGTGAAATAGGTTATTTAGATTCCATATAGATCAGTTAATGGCTTTTTTCTGTTTTTTGGGGTGTGAGCTAAACACAGAATCACACTACAGCGGCTTCTTCAAAAGTGTTTGCCGTTCTCTGTGTTTATCTGAATTTTGGGTTTGTTGTTGCAGGCATGGCAACTCTTGTTGTTTGTTTTGTTTGCATGTCCATTCTTTTTATTATACCATGTTAGGAATACAGAATGATAAGGTTTATTTGGGGAAATCAGTATGTGCATTTTATATTCCTTGATCATTTTTAGTTAATGGGATTGAAAGTTTATCTAAGCTCTTGTGGAAAATCCAGCTTAGATACTGCTGCCCCTAACCCTGCTCCCAGGCCCAGGTCGTTTCCTCCTCAGCAAAGTTGAGGCTTGCATAGTTAATTTAGAAGGTAAATCCATGCTCCAGGGGCCACACAGACAACTTGCAGGTATTTTGCCAGTTCAGGGTACAGACTTCTCTGTTTCCTGCAGTTTTAGATTATAGCTGCAGTTCCTGTGAACTGATTGCCCTTTTGCTCAGGCTGCTAGAACTTTCTTTAGGTTGTCCAGTGTATGCCACTACAGAAAACTAGACAGAAGGCTTCTTGGTTCCCTGACTGCTTTCTGGGCCTCTGCTGAATGCCACTGCTTTCCCTCAGTTGGAGTTACTGGAAGTGCGCAGACAGCAAGAGGAAGAGGAGAGGAAGAGGCAGCCGCCTTCTCCTGAGCCAAGCACGAAGGTTTCAGAGGAAACAGAGTCCCAGCAGCAGTGGTGAGTCAGGGGCAGTGTAAGAGACTGGATCTCAGCTTGGATGGCAGGTGAACTTGGTGGGCATTTTTTCAAAGTCTTACCTGGCAAGGCCTCGCCACATGCCTATTGTCATGGGTCTGCCAGGATCCATATATTCACCCAGGAGTAACTTCTGAGGACAGTGACTAATCCATAGCCACATAGCTATGTAGGTGCAGAAGTGTGATGTGCAGTGTTCTTCCTGCTGCACAAACACCTATGCATACAGGTAGCATGCACACGTACAGACACACATTCTCACAATTTCCATGCCGGTCAGTGGATGGAATTAATCACCTGGATTGCAAGCCAGTGATTTTGGGTGATGTTCTGAAAGTTCTGGATGACTTCACACAAAGGGCAGAAATTGTTCTTTGCTTGCAAATGCCAATTATTTTGTTGTGGTACAAGCTCCATGAAAACCTCTAATGTCACCTTTGCTTGCTGAGGGTGGCAGTTGGAGTAGTCCTCTAACCTATCTGGAGTCTTAGAAGCCCTTAAAGTTTCAGGCTTTTAAAAAGATTACATTGTGAGAAAAAAAGCTTGCTTATATTTTTCTTGTCTCTTCCCTTCCTTCCCCTTTCCTGTTCTGTCCTTTTTGTTTTCTCTCCTTACCTAACAGGGATACTTCAAAAGGAGAGCAAGTTTCCCAGAATGGTTTGCCAGCTGAACAAGGATCTCCACGGGTTAGTTACCGCTCTCAAACCTACCAAAACTACAAAAACTTTAATAGCAGACGGACAGCCAGTGACCAGCCGTGGTCTGGACTGTGAAGTTCACTACCATTTGTCAAGAGGCATTCTTTCCAAACCCTGTTGGTTTTGACTCTGGCTTCCACTTCACCAAAAATGTTAAAAATTTTACATAATTCATACCCTTCTTTGGTTTCATATTTGTTTGCATTTAATTCATGTTTTATTTTTGAGTCTCTTAACTGTTGGATGCTCATTGCCTTAAAGCAGCACACTTGGTTTTTTTTGTTTTGTTTATTTATTGTGAGCTTTTTACTTTATTAAGATTTTGCAGCAAAACTCTTACTTGAGTAATTGAAATTAGATGAGATTACAGCATAATGAAGAAGAAAACTAGAATCTAACAGGTATGGCACACCCAGTTACACTAACAGGGCACAGTATCATGCTACAGGTACTCCGTTATTTATAGATATTGTTAACCTGCAGTAGTTTGCTAGTGACTAGGAAGACAGGTGTAGAAGAAAGGAAACATTCAGTACTAAGATTAAACCCTACAGTCAGCTGAACATTCCATGAAACGTGTATTCATTCATAGAATATGACAAAAGAAAAGGAGGTTAATTTTGGGAACAGCATCGCAAATATTGTAAGACCCTTGGGTCACTTACTACTGTTTGTACACCAGCTCCCTTCTTGCTTTGTTCTGCCAAGTCCCGAACTTCTTGCAGCAGGTGTTGCAGCTGCCTTGTAGGAGGAGCTGCCCGCTGCTGCTGGTCCGGGACAGCACTGCCAGGAGCTGGGCCCTGGCAGATGACAGCGGTTCTCAGTATGTGCTGGAAGCCTGCTTGCCAGATGTCCAGGCCTCTCCATTCGGTCATTGACGTTGGGGTGTCAAACTCTTAATTTCTCAGTCAAATAGAGCAAAAGCCATTTTGGTTCATCCTGATTACTTGAACTCGATGGACTGTGCCTGGGAGCACTTTCGTGCCTCCTGGCTGCAGAGGTCACTTTTATGTCTGTGTAGACAAAACTCTTTGTACATGTCAAACGAATCTCTTGATTCATTAATTTTTTAAGGCTTTTTGTGGAGTCTTGTAGGATGGCACGTAACAGGCCTCTAAGGGGGATTGAAAATGTTTTAACAGAAATCCTTTTCCTTAGGAATAATGAAAGAAGTGATTTCCTGATACCGATCAAAACAAAATCCATATTCCATCACAGCCTTGTGAGACATTCACTTGCTCATTTGCCATATTTAGATGTCTTACTGGAATCAGAAACCTGTTTTGATATGTGTTCTCCATGAATTAAGTCTCATTTGTCTTTTCATTTCATGATGCATGTCTTTTTTTTTTCTTTTGTCAGGATAACATCATGTAGCATCTTGTTTGTTTTTCCTTATCTCTATGTACATATCTATCTACTTGTGACTGTAGATGGGTATATAGATAGATGCCAAGCTTCTTATGTTCTGGGGTAGTGTGCACCATTATTGGGTCTCTGCCTTAAAATACACCAAAATTCATTTTAGGGGTAAAAAACCTTCTTTGTTCATTAGGGAACCCTAATGAGTGTTTCTGGCCCTTAATTACATTACATGTGTCATTGATCTATATGTATATATGTGACATTTCCATATATATATATATATATATTTGTGTGTGTGTTTAAATTTTATATTATCAGGACTAATACCCAATTTTACTGCTTTTCATATTCAGAAGACAATAAAATAGGCAGATGAAAAAGGAGTGCTATGATACTTTTCACATTTGCTCTCTTGCCTATTTTTATCTAGACTTTGAAACTACAGTTTGCCAGAACAGATTTTTAATTAATTGGATTATATGGGAAGGAAAAAAAAGCCATTTCATTTTTTTGAGTGATAATGCAGAGACTCAAGTTAATGCACTTGAAAATAGTATTGCTTTGTGCACTTTGGAAAGCAATCAGGTGTTTTCTGTGCTACTAGTTGTCACGTTGCATTCGTGTTCACTTCCTGATTTACGTATCTCAGATGTGCCTGGCCACTAAAGCACTCTGGACTAATTGCTAAAAAGAAGCAACATGGGGTAAGGGTGGGGTGGGAGGGGTGTATTCACATGTACCCATTGTTTGATCATAGCACTGTGATTTGCTTTTGATGTTTGTCTCTAGTGGTGTGTTGTCTGTTGGCATGCTTAAAGCACAGGTCCATTAAAATTCATTTTGTTCCTTTTATTTTCCTTGTTTTTTTGGTTAGTGGTTCATTTGCATAAACATTAATTACCTCTGCATACTGGTTTGGGTTTCTCTCTCCTTCTAACCCTAAAGAAAAAATTTTTGCTGCAGAATTTACCTCAGAAGACTTCCCGGCCTTCACCTACCTTGAAGTCCGACCACGTATGATAAATTGTAGCTTTTTTCAGATAAACATCTGTCGGGTCATGACTGTCACTAGCAGTTTTAAAGTCAAACCTGCAGCACTAAATTTTTTTTTAGCTGGTTTCTGTACATACTAACCCCATGTCTCTCTCAGCTCACGCCTGGCTCAGGCCTTCCACACCAAACTTACATTCCCACTTGTCCAGGTTTTCAGAAATCTCACAGAAGAGATTTGTCGGCTTTAAAATCCACTCACATCTTTTTGACTCAGGGTTTTGTTTTTTGCTTATTTCCCCTCCTGCGACTCTCCCTTAGAAGTGAAAAGAGAAGCCGGGTGACGTGTGCTCACCTGTAGTCCCAGCCACTCTGGAGGCTGAAGCAGGACAGTAGGGCTATGTAACAAACCCCATGGGGGTGGGAGAGAAAGAATGAAAATATATTTAGCATGCTCCAAGCCCTGGGTTCAATCCCCAGCACTGCCAAAAAAAGAAAGAAAGAAAATAGAAGGTGACAAAGTTTAAACAGCCTGTTGTTCATAAGGATATGTCTACAGGCTGTCACAAAGCCAAGATAATCATGCACACATCCCATATCTTTCCGTTTTAGTAACATATTTTCCACATTGCTATGAAAGTAAAAGATTACAATCAAAAACACCTTTAAATCTCATAGCCTCTAGTCGAACCCTAAACTCATGTTATAACAAACATCACGTAAACTTGTGATTCCTCATCCTTTCCCAAAAGAACTAGTTTGGTGAAAGTGAAACATTGGCCCAGCCGCTTAGATAAGACCTGAGTGAGTGACCCAGTGCCCGAGAGTTGATAGATGTGAGCATTCAGATGGTGGTGGCCCATCTACATAGCTCATCCTATCAGGGTTGTTGCTGCTAATTTGATGTCAGTTTGATTCTGGGTAGCAGTGATGGGGACATAGCTAATGAGTGTGCCATTGACACCTCTGTGTTTGTCCGTGTATGGGAAGTGCAGGTTGTTTGTAATCCACTAAAGCGTCAGCCACACCCAGCTTTAGTAACTCGCTAATCCCACACCCTGGGTGTATCACCCAGGGGTCGCTACAGTTAATGGTACACAGTTGATGGTACACAGGCTGAACTCAATAATGAATCAAGACCCTACTACATTTCCAAAGACGAAAAGCCGTGAGGGTTACAATTTAATTGAGCTTGGGAAGAAACGCTCCCGAAGACGTCTCCAGCCTGAAGGGTCAGAGCTGCTGGAAGCCTGGCTGGCTCTGGGCTTTCTCGTCTCAGTGCAGCAAGGCACCGTGATCAACCAACCCGTGATGGGGAAGGCCCTGGTTCTGTCTTTGTTTGGGGGTAAATAGCTGTGTGGTGTTGAGTGACTGTGATTGGCTTTACCAGCTCCTTTTAACACAAACTGCAACCCACTCACGATACAACTTGGGCAGATGTGGTTAAATTGGTGTTTGTTGACTTGCCTCATTTCTTTCCAGCTCCTAAGTTCCAAAGTCTAACTGGGATGGTAGATGTGAAGTGCATGATTGTCGTCCTAATTTCTGCATGTTTATGAGATATGTCGAGGGGAGGGGGAGGACAACAAGACAGCATTTTCAGAAACTGAATGTCTTTCCTTGTCTTATTTGGGGGAATGCTGTGTAGTTCTGATAGAGTTGTCTA
Organism: Dolichotis patagonum; assembly: GCA_004027295.1. NCBI lineage: Eukaryota > Metazoa > Chordata > Mammalia > Rodentia > Caviidae > Dolichotis > Dolichotis patagonum. The sequence goes on from PVJX010010750.1 coordinate 21,461, forward strand.
TCCATCTGTTTGTGAATGCCCTTTCGCTTAAACTTCAGCCCTTCTGGTGGCATCCTTGGTTGTAAGGTGGCTGCTGTATAACGTCCGCTCTCTCTCCTATTTAATATGTGTGACTGTTATTGTTGTCTTTTTGTCTTAAAGTAACGTTAAGAGGAGATAATCTAAACTAAGTTTTTAAAAATGTGTATTGATCAGAGGAGTAGAGTGCAGTAAAACTCATAATGGCATTTTCGCTTTTCTCACTTCCCCGTAAGTGGGCGGGCATTAATCCATTCCCACCTTCTAATGTCCTTGATGTCCGGCTGGCTTCTCGGGGTGTGCAATGGTTTTACTGTACTGCCTCGATCTGTGCCAGGCATTTATACACAGCCACTGTGCGAGTCAGCTAGAGCGTATGTGGTCATTCCTGTGGCTCACCGGGTTGGCTGAATGGCCTCTCTGCTGTCCCTAGATGGCAGAAACAGTGGACACAAGTGAAATGGTCAACGGTGCTGCAGAGCAGAGGACAAGCTCAAAAGAGTCCAGCCCCATCCCCTCCCCTACCTCTGACCGAAAAGCTAAGACTGCCCTCCCGGCCCAGAGTGCTGCTACCCTGCCGGCCAGAACCCAGGAGACGCCTCTAGCCCAGATGGAAGGCTTCCTGAACAGGAAGCATGAATGGGAGGCCCACAATAAGAAAGCCTCGAGCAGGTAACAGCAGCACGCATGGTGGGTGCGGAGTGATGGTAGGTCAGCTTGTCCAAAGGCAAGGGCCGCACCGGAGTCTGGAGAGCGTGTGCTTCTTCTGTTTACTCGCTGAGGAAGAAGTTAGGCGTGGGTAGGAACAGCAAGAAGAGACCGTAGTTCATCTCAAGGAGGAGTTCACTAGGTTGAGGCTGAGCGGGCTTCCTTAAGTGAAGAGATTTCACAGTATGCCCACTTGGCTATGTGACCGTTGATGGGATCGTGGACCTTAGTCTGATTCTCTTACATGAAGAATGAGACACATAAAGAATGACTTAAGGCAAGGAGCTTTTGCTTGAGAACAAATATGTTTTAAATAAGGAGCCCAGCTTGTACCCATCTTAGCAGAGTCCTACACACTAGGAAATCCGAGAGCCAAGAGGGCCTCTGTTAAAGAAAAAAAGTACCTTTACTTAATAGGAGAATGAGTCCCAAGTAGAAACCCAACCCTCAGAAGACTGCCACCGTAATAACGTGCTGTGTCCTGGGAAACTTTGGAGGAATTCTGTACCTGGTAGCAGAATTTATGAAGGACTTTTAATAAGTTTTATGAATATCATTTTTGTGTCAAGTTCTTAAATCTTGACATTTCTTTCTCTGCTATTCTCAGGTCTTGGCACAATGTTTATTGTGTCATAAATAACCAAGAAATGGGTTTCTATAAAGATGCCAAGACCGCTGCTTCTGGAATCCCCTACCACAGTGAGGTCCCTGTGAGTTTGAAAGAAGCTGTCTGTGAAGTGGCTCTTGATTACAAAAAGAAGAAACACGTGTTCAAGCTACGGTGAGAGATGTTGTGCTTTGTGGTTGCCCAAAAGTAGGAGTATGTTTATTTTTATTCTAGGGGTTTTCTTACCCCAAGATGGGGATTTATTGGTCTTGTTTTCTGCCATTTTAAACCGCAATAAGTAAAAAGCAAGTTTTGCCCTGGATTCTTTGGTGCTGTCACCAGCCACCAGCTTCCCTGGAGCTGAGCATGAGGAAAAGGAGCTCTTACTTCTATAGTTTGGAACGTGCTGCTCCCTAGGACTTCAGGGGGCTATTCATGTCCCAGTTTAAAGAAACAGAAAAGGAGTTTCCTCATCTTCTCAGCTTATCCAAACCCAGGAGTTCCTGTTATTTGCTTGTGAGTTATCTGGATGTGGATCGAGTGAGTCATCCTGGAGGATGGAGACAAACAGGAAACACTGAGGGGGGCGTGGAGCCCTCTGCTCCCTGATTCGTGCCTGGAGTCAGATGGCTCCAGATGTCTCCTCCCTGTCAGACACGCACACCTTCCCACAGAAGGCACCCATGCACATGAGTTCCTGTATTTGGAAATGGGCAAACAGACTTATCTTCTGAAAATGTAAAAAGTAAACATTCTAGCAATCCATTGCTTAGCATCCTACTAGTTTGCTTTGTAACTTTGGGGCCTGAGAACCTCTGTCTCAGTCACGTGTGTTTCATGTCAGTTGGATTAGAACAAGGACTCAAAGGGGAGCGTTTTCAGTGGTATCGGTCACGATGCTTTCTTGGTGAGAGTGTGGGCAGCTCTTTGAGCCTTACGATGCTTTACGTTTTGTCACACAGGGAACAGACAGCGAGGTCCTTGGGCTGTTTTCCTTTTTCTGCTTCCTAGTGCTGCACTGCAGAGTAAGGGTATTGGCAGAGGGCAGTCCCCCCTCTCTACTAGCAACCCCTTCTTCCTGGGGTCTGCAATCAGAGTAAATGTTTGAACTTTTTTGAGCCCAGGCACCACTTACACTACACTGACGCCCCCCCCCCCAAGTGTGGTTCCTTTCATTCTGAGACACATGTAAGAAGAAAAATCTAGGAAACCTTTTTTCATGTTTACTCAGTCTCTGGAATTTGCAAATATAGGGGATATAAATTTAGTAACAAAATTTCAAAAAGACTCATCATTTTTGAAGAGCGTTCTATGGATTCAGTTTAGACCAATGATCAGGAATCCCCAGTGATGTTTGCCAAAACATAGCCAAACGCTATTATGTTGGGGACTCCTCTGAGTGCTCCAGTGGTTGAAACACCAAGCTACCTGTGTATGTTGGGCTGGACCATTGATGACCATGACTTCTTGATGTCCACGGGGCTGTGCTGAACCATTGCAGGTCTGTAGGCACAGTTGGTGATACACATAGAGCTGTGGTTTGTGTATCTTCCATAAATCTTACTATTTGCTCATATCCTACATAGGATATAGAAGTTGGGGAATGTTTATTTTTCTGAAGTTAAATTATGACTCATTTTGTTTCTGAAATTGCAGACTAAATGATGGCAATGAATACCTCTTCCAAGCCAAAGATGACGTAAGTTGCCAAGTTTCATTTCTTTTAAATACTTAGGAGTGTCCACGTGTTTATGGGATGATAGATTTCATTCATAAGGTAATCATGTGATTAAAGATCAGTGGTAAACAGGGCTGTTTACCAGGGATTTAGCTCAGTGGTATAAGCTCCTTGCAAGCACATAGTCGTGAGTTCGATCCCTGGTACCGATTTAAAAAAAAAAAAAATCAGTGGTACTGTCTCTCCTCTGGTCTCCACAGTTACCTACAGTAGGTGTTTGGTTCTCTTTACATCTCTGTAGGGCAGTGAATAACATCCCACTCTCCGTCACTGAGAGAGCAGAGCTGGACAGGGTTTACTGGAGTTAGGATAGGAAAACCTTGCCCACCCCTGCCAGCAGATGAGGCACAGTGAAGTGGTCCCAGGACTGAGTGTAGATTGCTGCTGTACCCTACTCACTTCTACCAGCTATTTCATGGTTGTATTCTGTGTTGAGGAAAGAGAAGGTTAGTTGATGAAAAAAACAGCACAGTAACTCATTAAATTTGAAAAAGCTCCTTCTGTCAAGACAGACGACTTGTAAAAAGAAAGCAAAAGCACCTTGCATGCGGTGAGACCTGCCACCACCACTCCCAAGCTGAGAGCCAGTCATCCAGCTCTTGCTCTTGTAGGACCATACACTGGAGTGATGACCCTTGAGTACTGTAACACTGAATTCGAAGGTGCTCAGCCGTGTTCCCTCCATGTGCAGAGAAAGCAGAGGTGTTGAGCAGCAGTGCCCAGAAGTGACTGGATAGTCGTCCAGGTACAGCCAGGACACCTCACGCCCACCCGCTTAGCCGAGTCTCACTTGTGTTCCCTTCTTGTCCAGGAGGAAATGAACACGTGGATCCAGGCCATCTCCTCTGCCATCTCCTCTGACAAACAGGACGTGTCCGCCAGCACCCAGAGCACACCCGCATCCAGCCGGGCGCAGACCCTACCCACCAGCGTCGTCACCATCACCAGCGAATCCAGTCCTGGCAAGCGGGAGAAGGACAAAGAGAAAGACAAAGAAAAGCGGTTCAGCTTGTTTGGCAAAAAGAAGTGAACTTCTTTCTGTCGCCTCCTGCCCTTCTCTTACCTTTCCAGTGAAATTCCAGCATGCAAGCTCAGAACCAACACATTACTACTCTCTGTGCCTGATGTTCCTCAACGTGGTTGATTTTCTGTTTTTTAATTTATAGAACATTTTTGGGTGGGATACACCTAAACACTTTATCTCCAAGTTACAAAGTTTGAGGTGCAGAGGGAAGGCCAGATTTTTTAAAAGAAATTATATAGATTAGATCCAGTATTTAAACTGTTCCTCAATTTTGTGAGGCTGTGTTGGAAATAACCCGCCTCTAGTGCTGTTGGTTTGCGAGGCAGTGGTGCTTATACAATATTTCTTGTGTTCACCAGAGACAAAATGTACCAATTTCCTGACACCATTCTTTTCCATTTATTTCCGGTGATTGCCCGGAGTCCTGACTATTGAAAGTGCCCGTGGTGGGTCTGACCATTACTAAACAGATGGTGTGTTACGATCTTGCTGCAGCCACAGTGCAGCTTTACGTTAAATTACAGACCAAACCATTGTACCTGGTATCACTCACTAACTCACGACATGCAGCTTTTCTGCATCAACTACTACAGTTAAGAATGTTGGTATACAAGAAGGAATAGAAAACTGATACTGTTTCAAATAATCTGTAATTTTAATTTTTTTTTTTTGCTGAAATACATTATATTGTATGTTTGAGATAATTCTAGTACAAAGTATAATAAAACTAGATGTATAATAAACCCTTTAAATCATTGGTAAGTGTACAAGTGGAACTGAAGCATTTACTGGACAAAGTAATGTTACCCTAATGGTTACTTGCTTGTGCGTTGCCACACTGTGTTATAATTTGCTTCATTACCTTGCTATTTGATACATAGTGTGCATTTCTCTGTCACTGTAACTATTGTAATGACAAATTCTCATCTTACTGCACAATCAAAATGGCATTGATAGGAATGAACTGCAGAGGCTGGGCCTGAACAGGGTGGTCGTTCAGGCCTGGTGCTCGACCTGTACCTCTCGACTTCCGCCCTGTGAAATATATGCTATGTCATTAAACGCTTTTAAATCTAGCACAGTGACTAACTGTGGTTTTTCCTCTCCGTCACACACACACCACGTAGAGAAAGTGAAGCGAGAAGTAGCAGACGGACAGTGCCATGCAGTGCCATGCAGACTGCTCGTCTGTGGGTTTGTGTGAGTGGAGCACTAGCTTTGCACGTGAGGTTTCTGGTGGCATGTCCGTATTTAATCTTCTGTCCTTGAAAAAGGTAGAGCTTGCTAACCCTGTGAGACAAAGCTTGGCAAACTTTCAGTAAAGGGCCAGAAATAGTAAATGTTTTGGGCTTTGTGGGCTGTACTGTCTCTTACTCAACTCTTCATAGAACAAAAGCCCTTCTTAACGATATGCCGATAAACAGGTGTGGCTGTGTTCCTGTAAAACCGTGTCAAGGGAAACGGATTTGAATTTCATACAGTTTTTACATGCCACACAATATTCTTTTGAATTTAAATATTTAAATTTAAAATACTTAAACTATAAAGTAAATTTTACATAAGTCATACAATAAGCCGGATTTGACCTGTGAGCTGTAGTTTGCTGGTCTCAGCATAGAATCCTGGGTTATTGGCAAGTGGCGTACTTGTCCTGCTTTATCTGGGTGTTTTGACTCCATGCTGGGTTTTTCCCCTCATAAAATATAGCAGCGTATGCTGGTATTGTGACCCCAGTGAGACACCTCACTGTGTTCTCACCCTCCGCTCACAGCCGTTCAAGGCCTTTTATCTTACCGCGATGCTCTTTTGCCCTTGGTCTCACAGTTGGAATCAAGTTGCTTAGTACTCAGCAAACCAAAATACTCAGTAAAGAAAAAACTCCTTGGAAAGAGTTGTGATTTATAGCTTGTTTTTTTTTTATAAAGCCATACCAATGGCAGGAAGACCGCAGCAGTAATCCTAGCGTTCCTTTAGAATACACGGGCCTCGTGCATAACATGAACAGTTCAGAGTTCTTTGACTGAGGAACCTGGCTTCCTGGTCCTTGCTCTCTCACTGCTCTTGCAGGGGGCCCACTGAGGCCATAGGTGAAGATGGGCAGCAAGAGGACACGCAGCCTTGGGAGACACTAGTCAAGACAGACTCAGTGCCGAGAGGTAACATTCCATGTGAGGTTGTGATCGTCAATCCTGTCAGGGTAAATAGCGGGTTTTGTCTTAATTCTCTCTCTTTTTTTTTTTTTTTTTTTGCAGTACCAGGGATCGGATAACTCACAACGTCGCGCTTACAAAGCAGGTGCTTATGCCACTGAGCTAAATCCCCAGCCCCATCTTAATTCTATTTAATATTTTAAGGACTGTACACTCATTGTTACAGTGTGCCATTTTACTATAAAATACATCATCATGGTTTAGATGATAACATTGGCCTCTTTATGATTCTGAAGAGTGAAAAGCATTCAGAATAAGGCTGTTAAGTCAGATGTGGTGACTGACACGTTTAATCCCAACACTTGGGAGGCTGAGGCAGGAGGACCGCAATGAGTTTGAGGCCAGCCTGAACTACACACTGGGACCCTGTCTGAAAAGAAAGGTGGTCAGTCAGTATACAGTGACATTTTTGATTGAGCCAAGGCCTCCTTTTGTCACACATCTCAGGTTGGGCCGTATCTTCCATTGATGACACTTCAGTGCTATGTTCTGAACTGGTTGCAGTTGTCTTGGTGTTGAGAGGTGATGATTTTTACGATGTGTGGCATCTTGAATAGGTGAAACAGTGTATCAGACTGGAAGATAGGCACAGTGTTATCTCACCAAGTTTCTGGCACTGATAGAATCAGTTGGATACAAAGGTCTTGTAATATTTTTCTGGGAAATGTTCTTTTTCATTCGTTACTTGGAATACTGACATTAAAAAATTCTATGGATGGGGATGTGGTTTAGTAGTACAGCATTCACCCTGCATGGGTGAGACCTTGGGTTTGATCCCTAGCACTGCAGTTATATTTTTCTATGTAAGTAAAGTTTATATATGTACATAGATAGACTTTTGTATATATGTATGTATTTCTTTTCACCTGTTGGTACAGTTCAAACAGGAAAATGCTTGAGTTTTTCTCATACTGTTGAGCTATATTTTATAACTTTGGGTAGATCTTTCTAAGCATGGCTTATAACACAAAAAGCCATTAAAAGGAAAGAATAAGACTCTCAAAGAACACTCAGGATTGCTGTCATGTTGCACAGATTTCCTGGAGTGAAATAAAAGCAATGTCCTCCTGAACTGAGAGGGCCAGCAGACCAAAGAATAGCTTAGGCCCAGCATGGCGAGTAAATGTGCGTACTGGGGCATGGGCGCACTGGACAACTTGCAGGCTGCAGCAGGACAAAGTCCCCATCCCTCTGCGCTAGGCTGCTGGTTTGGGGGAGTTGTTTTGTTTTATTTTGTGGCTTTTTGTTTTTATTTTTTGGTGCTGGGGATCGAACTCACAGCCTCGTGTTTGCCAGGCAGGTGCTTATGCCATTGAGGTAAATCCCCGGCCCTCAAGGGGGAGTTGTTTTTGCTTTTTAGGTTTTGTTCATTTTTTTGAGACAGGGTCTCCCTGTAGACCAGGCTGGCCTCAAATTCAAAGTGATCCTCCTTAGGCTGCTAGGCTTATGCAGTGCTAATTAAAATAACAAAAGCAGGGTTAAAAGCAAGATGCGTCCTTGGGAAAAGAGTACTCCACTGCCCTCCCCTTTTATAAGCACTGTCCAGCCACAGTGCTGGTTGACCACATTATTCTGTAGTCTCACAGCTTCAGCATGCAGCTGGGTGGGGTTGGGGGCTGGGACCCACTGAACGAGCTAGACGGTTGACAGGGGTGTGATTGTAAGATAGAAGAACTTCAGTCAGAGTTCAGAGGACAATTCTCCCTGCACACCCTCACCATTGAAGGTCTTAGTAAAACCTTTGTTTTCCACCTCTCAACACTATCCGTCAACAACTCTATCTTGGTTTTTATTTTTGGCTTTTTGAGTTCAGACTGACCTCAAACTCACTAAGTGACTCCAGCTGGCCTTGGCCTTGCAGTGATGCTTCTGCCTTTGCCTCCGGAGCACTGGGATCGCAGGTGTGCACCACCACTCCTGGCTTTGACTGGTGGGAGACTCTTCAGGGTGGGTTCAGGCGTCTTCTGATGCACGCGGTGGCCTTTGAAAGTGGCCTCCCGATCCGGATTGTGTGTCCCAGGGAAGTGCGTTGAGTGCGCATCTTGCTTCCACGCCTGCAGTCAGCTGCCGTCTAAGACGCTGCTTTCCTGCAGGGCCCACAGGGAGTGCCAGGATTGCTCATCGCCATGCACAGACCCTTATTTCTTGGCCCTGTGCAGAGCTAAAGAAAATGTAGTAATGTGTATTCACAATTGCAAGGTGTTCGGTTTTTTGTTTTGCTTTTTTTTATTGAGAGAAAAACAAAATAGATGAAAGGGTAGAAATAATACAGAATTTCAAAAAAACAAATCACTAGTTGATAAATTACATATTGTTATCTTAGAAATAGTTGCTCAAGTGACAAAATCAAAGCATAAAAGATGAACAGACAGTGACAGCACAAACTATTCTGTGTGATGAACGAACAAACTAGTAGTATGGTTATCTACTTCACATCTGTATTGCATCAGTCTTTTTGCCTCTTTAGTGAAACACAGGGCATAAAATTAGACTATCTCATAGTTACTTATTTGCTTTATCCCATATTATAGAAACTCAGGATAGCAATAGTAATACTACTGTCACATCCGTAATTACTGATGGCAGTTCCTATTTTTTTACTTTTTGTGCACTTGGTGTGTGTTTTGTTTTGCAGTACCTGGGACTGAACTGAGGTGGTTCACTGGAGCTACATCTCCAGTCCTTCCTATTTTTTCACTCTGAGACAAAGTCTCAGTTGCCCAGGCTGGGATAGGGTTTTTGATCCTCTGGCCTTGCCTTCCTATAGACTTGTGCCCCGCACCCAGCTTACTTGTTTTTACAACGGGGGTCTCGTGTTGCCTGGGTCGGTCTCAGACTCAGGCTCTGAAGTCAGCTTCCCACCTCAGCCTCCTGAATCGTGGGACTGCGGGTGTGTGCCACCACTCCTGGCTGTCATGTTTTAAGTTAAACTTCTGCAATGCTTGTACAGTAGTTGTAAGAAATAATCTCTAGTAACCAATCTCCACTGCTAAAAATGTGTCAGTGTTGTGTAAGTGAAATTGTGCACAATGAAACGTTTTAGCATCCTCATCTCAGTATAATTCTCTGGGGATCTACTGAGCAGTACTCCTGTGAATAGTTCACTCTGTTTTGTTACTGAATATTGTGCTATGGTGTGGGTGTACCACAGCTTGTGTACCCACTCACTGGAAAGCATCTGGGTTATGATTTTTAAGAATACAATGGCTATACACATTGATATATCACGTTTTATATGAATGTGGATCATTTTTCTGTGATAAAAGAATGCCCACGAGTGCTAAGAATAACTTTGTAAAACATTTTGTTGGTAGTGTACTGTGTTGCTGTAATGTTCCTCAGTAGGTGTATTGTTTCTTACAATATTTTCAGTGTATGAAGAGTGTTACGGAACACAATCCCACTGTCACCCAGGTACATCTGAGTCTGTATGTCCAGTGTGGCCTCAGTGCTCCTTGTAAATCTTGGTTGTCTGAGCTCTTTCCCTCAGTGGCTTGTGTGTTTCTCCTGTCCCCTTTTTTGAGTCATGCATTTTAAGGCCACAGTACTTTCAGAGCCAAATAAGGATTTTCCAAGGGAGACAGACATATATGTGAGTTTCAAAGTTGAGGGTTAGGTCCAAATTTAAGAACACAGGCCACCCTAGAAAAAAATGAATTTTTCAGTTTGCGAAAGAAAAATCTAACTGGCCTGGCTGTGAGAAATAATGTAACATCCTGTTTGTAGCTTTGAATGTTTATTGTAGAGGATCAGTCTTCTTCTAAAAGAAGGGCTGTAAGAGGGACCTGCCCTTTCCTGTTTATAAAATGGAGGATCAAATGTGCAAGAAACTGATGCTTCTCTTCCCTGGCCAGGAGATTCCCCTCAGGCTGTAGAAGCACCACACCTCTGGTACTCAGCCTGAGACAGTTAGTTGGTGATCCAAGCCAGCTCCTTCTGGTGCTCACCTCGGCGGCAGCAGGTACGCCCAGCTAGCTTCTTGTTCTACTTACTCCACCTTCTCAGGGCGGGAAGAGAGCTTAGCGTGGTGGGCAAGCTTCCTGAGGGATGGCTTTGTTTCCTAAGGAACCTGGGGTTCATTGCCTCAATAACGTTGGTTGTCAGTGTGCTTTTCCAACCTGCTGCGAACTGTTGGGGTTTGGTTGTCTTATGGTCAGGGCCAACTTATATAGCAGGAAGAGGACATCTGAGCAGGACTCTTAAATTGAAACTCAGAACATAGGAGGACTTCTCCTCCAATGGCTTCCTTGCCTGCCCAGGGCCAACAAGGCCTGCAGCTGTTCCTTAGTGAGCCCTGGTTCCATGTTCTTATCCCAGCACAGACATCCTGGAAGACAGCCATGTTAGAGTCATAATGGGCAAGTAGGCTTGCGCAAGTTTCCACTTGACCCTCCCCTGTCCCTCTGAATATTTATCACACTTTAGAGACTCATTGTGTCCGCAGTGGGAAAGAAGGGGGCGGGATGTTAGTGGCATTTCCTGAAACTGACTCACTAAAGGGAGAGGGAGTTGCTCTTCCATAAGCCACAGGAACTTTCTCCGTGAGGTGGGGCATCCTGCACTCCACACTCTGGGATTGGGTGGGACCTGAGAGCTTTCTCCACAGGAGCAGAGGCCACGTCCTGGCCTACAGCATTCTTCCCTGGGAATCTGTTCCACTTTGAGTCTCACTTTGGTCTCTGTTACAGTGAATCACATTGTTGCTGTTCTTTCATACTTAATTTTGTGAGGGAAATAATTGCTCAAAATTTTTAATCTATCCAGAGTCTCCATGTTAGGGGACTATTGTGCAGTCCTAATTAACAGAAAGGGGGTCTGTCTGAACCAGCACTCACTAGTATACAAGCCAAGTCTCTTTCTGCTACCATGTGTCCCATCTCCCTGTATTTCCTGAGTGCATGTGATTTGATTTCTTTATCCACCTGACTCTGCTTGTGGTTTCAGAGGCAGGCTGACTGAACCACGGCCCTTTGCCTGAGGAAATACAGCATAATTTGGCCAAGAAACAACCTGTGTGGAAGCATATTGCCTGGCCCCCTCCTTGTGATGGATACAGCTTCCTCATCACTTTGTACCCCATCTGTTGTAGTCAGGGGTTGTGCAGAGAACAATTAGAATCAGGACTTGGAGTTTATAATATCATTTTATTATGGTCACCCAGAGTTAACACAAGAAATTGCAGGAAATCTGTCCACAACACTAAAGACATAGAATATTTAGCCAAGGGCCTGAATCCCACAGCAATGTCCCACATGAGTCCAGATGAAGACCCAGAGCTCATGACAGTGCTTCTCACGAGTCAAACTGGAGACCTAGAGCCCATAAGAAGGACTCACGCCAGTCTCTTTTATGGATCTGTGCTGAGAATGCCAAAAGGTCAGCGGTGGAAACGAAAGTCTATGCCAGCAGGGTGAAGGAGCTGTGCTGATAGGTTGAGGGTTCTATGCTGGAGCCAAGAAAGCACACTCAAAACAAAGAGCAGGGCTGTCCTGAAAAGCACCACAGCCATCCTCAGTGACACGGAGGCCCCGAGCTCCTCTGATGACAAGCATAGTCGAGTACATGCCAGGAAGCCAGTGTGACGGGTCCATCCAGGAGAACCAGTGGCTCAAACAGCAACACATAGGAGAACCCACAATGCTTTTAACGCCTCAACACCTCAACGTACTTCCTTCTCCTTCTCCACATCTCCATTTATGCTGGCAACCTTCCTCAGGTGAAACATCTACACTCAGCAACATGGTGATTAAATTCTGCTGGCCTTAAGTTGACCACCAGTTTTTAATCCATAACACCATCTTATCTCCCACTCTGCTAAGAGATAAAATTACCTAGAGAATTAAGGACTTCAAGGCCAAGGGTACCCCATGTGCCTAAGTGCTTTGTGGTAGATTGAAGAGTAACAAGGATGGGGATGTGAGGCAGGGTCCAGAAGAGGAAAAAACTTAAATTCCATAGGACAGTAATGTCCTTATGGGAAGCAGCCTTTCTTTGGAAACAACCAGATAGCCCCCTTCATATCTCAGATCCTTGGTCACTGGGATGAATGGAGAGCCTGTGTTCCACCCCGTGATTTTCCTTGGGCACGCCATTACCTTATTGGCTGTGACTAAGAGCCAACATTTGCAAGCACTTTCTCCATATGTCAGGCACTGTCCTTAGCACTTTCTCCTTTTATTTCATTTAACCTCAATGATGCTGGAGAGCGACTGTAGTTACTGAGGTACTGTTATGGCTGAGACCAACAGTGTCACCACAGAGATGCAAGACAGCCAAGCTAGAGCTGACAGTAACTAGACCATGGTGTCACAGTGTCTGAAGCTTTGATGAGATCTGCCTGACCTTGTCACCAACCTGTCCCCCTCTCCCATCTTTTTTTTTTAATTGTAAAGATAGTAAAATACAACAAAACAAGACAGAACAAAACCAATCAAGACAATGCAGCAAAATTGGTACAGAACTTCAGAGCAGGACACCAGGAAAACAATAATAGGTACCATAGTGTATCTTGTTACCTTCACAATAGCTGTCCATTCCATCAGATACAGCAAAATCAAACCAAAAACAACACTACAAAACCAAGCAAAACACAATATTGAATAAAGGAAAACAATCAGAACAAAGCAAAACAGTGAAAACAGTATTGGCCTTCAAAGACAAGATAGGAGGAAATCTCCCATATTTGCTGTATTGCATATGGTCATCCTGTGGAGAGATGCTCAGACCTCTGGCCCCAGATCAGCATAAGCAACCAAACAATACAAGCATTTAGCTGCTTTATGTACCTTACTTGCTATCAACTCAGGCTGTGTTTGGAATCATCCAGGTGCTAAGGGGGAGAGGGATTCTCAGCCCGCTGCACCGGTAGACTTACGCTGCGTAAGTCTTGGATCCTGGATTTCTCGGTTGGTCCTCCAAGACCCATCATGGCAGGTTCTCGGGAGACTGGCTTTTCTCTTCCTGGAGCGCGAGCAGGTTGTACTGCTTACCAGGAAGGCTGGATCATTGCTTTCTTGGTTGGTGCCCCAAGTCCCGACATGCCCCCTCCCCCGTCTTTATTCAGTTGTCTTATGTCTTATTTGTAGAAGGAGGGTGCTTCGTGCAGGATGGTACTGGCCAGTAGAGGTGTGAATATGAGCACGCCGTGGGAAAAGGGAAAGGGGCTTTGCTGAGAAATGGGGCGCTCAAGCTGGATCTAAGCCTGCTGGAACACTAATGGGCAAGTCAGCCAGTGACGTAGATTACAGGACTTCGGACAGCTGGTTGTACTCCTCTCCACTCTGTTCTCCAGACACAATGACTCTGTCTTGCTAACAGTAACAAGTACATAGGCTGTAACATGGAAGCAGGCAGTCTGCAAAACTCTTGGGTTACGTCACCCCCCTCAGCAAGTCTATGAGGCAACGTCTTGATTGGACAGAGAAGAAAACTAAGTTAAGTGCTACTACAAACAGTGTCTAGGGGTTTGAATTCTGACACGTCTCTCCAGAGGCCACCTGAGACCACACTGTCAGCCTGATGTTCTCCACTTTGGCTCCTCCTGCTTTTCTCTGAGCAGCTGAGAAACAGGGGTCATGGAACCGGTGCCAGGCAGGAGGGAAGCTCACATGTGTAAAGCATCACCTAGTGTAGGCTTTAGAGAAAGAGCTACAAAGCCTGTGCTCACGGTGCTTCTGATGTCACGGATCCTCAGAGACTGTTCCAGCACCAAGTAACTGGACAGTGGCAAGTGTCTGATTCACTAGCTTCACAAACCTGTGACTGCCAGATTTGAGCTGTTAGTAAATACTAAAGCCTTTGTTGGATCAAATTCAAAATCCAATAAAGAATGCATGACAGGGACCATAAAGATGTGGAAGGAAGATATGCCAGATGCGGTGGCATGTGCCTGTGACCCCAGTACTCAGGCTGAGGGAAAAGGATTGCCATGAGTTTGAGGCTAGCTTAGGATACACAGTCCAAAGCCAGCCTGGAATACGTAGTAAGAGCCATCTTAAAAAAAAAAAAAAAAAAACTAAAACAAAAAAAAGTAGAAAAAAATGTAGAAAGAAGAGAAGAAAGAAAAAAAGGTGGAATGCAGGCCACACAGGTCCTCCAAATACCTGGGAACTCTAGCCGCAGAAAGCTGGGAAAATAAGTTATGGCTCAGGATAAAATCTTGGTCCACGTTTGAGGTTTTAAAAAGGTAGAGGTGGGGTCACAGCCCGCAGCCCGTGCATGGTTTCCTTAGTCTCCTTCAGAGGCAAAGCTTGTGAAGACGAGCTCTGGAAACTAACAGGCTCCAGCTGAAACAGGCCAGATTTCTACCCTAGCTCCCCAAATTCTACCTCAGCCCCCTGCCGTGTCCTCTGATTTCTGATTCTCCCTTCTGTCCCCGCCCTGCTCCTTAGCTGCCCTTTTCTCCATGCTGTGGCTCCCTCTGAACTAGGCAGGTGTCTTCTGCGGTCCCACCGAACCCAGCTGCTTTCCTTATTCTGATCGCCCCAGCTTACAGCCTTTTTTTTCTTTTTTCTGCCATTCAGTACTGGGGACTGAACACGGCACCTTCTCACCGAGCTACATTACCAGCCCCTTTTATATTTTGAAAGTCTTCACTTTGATATTTCACTGAGTCCCTCGTTTGTTCAGCCTGGGCTCCAACTTGGGACCCTCCTACCACGGCCATCAGAGTCCCGGCATTCCGAGCGGCTGTGCCAGCATGGCCAGCCTGTCATCCTTCCATTTCTGTGGGCGCATAAAAAGCTGTGTGTGTGTGTGTGGGTTTCATATTACACACCGCATGCCTTCTAGGGAAGAACTCAACTTCTAAGCTACTTCCCAGCCCAGAAGGACCTTTTCACTAGGACCAGATGAGCTTTGGAGGATTGGTCATCATTTCAAGGATTAAGGGTCCTCCTCACAGTGCAGAAGCATCCTGTCAGAGACAGAGACTTTGTAAGAAGATGCTGAATAACACAAAACCTGCACCCCAAGAACCTATGTACACTCAGATTGTTTTCCAACCAAATGACCGTGGGACTTCACAAACAAGTAAGTAGCACTTTTAGGAGGGATGGCTTTATTTTCTTAAAAGTTAGGAATTTGGATAATTCATAATTTTGGGGGTGCAACATGTTGGTAAAAGATGCAACATTTTTAATAGGAAAGACAATATAAAAACATACTAATTTTTTAACTGATCTACTCTTCTACGGGCATGAAGTCCTTCAGTTAGACTGATACATACCACCCTACTTTTTCAGATTAAATAAATGGGTACAAAAATCAGAAATCATGCTAATTTGGCTCCCAAGGGGGTGGATACATTTTTCTCTTCACTTTTTGTTCTGCTGACCTATCAGGTTTAACCACTGTTGAGTATTCTGTAATCTACTGTAAATTAGTCAGCGAAGGACTGTGGTATAAATATCCATGCTCATTTTACTCTCTGGGAGTACGCAGGTCTTCTAGTTTAGGAATGCACGCTCCAGATTCATTAGGCTACTGAAAGTGTTAGAGCTGTCTTTTTTCTCTGATTAGCTATAGACACTAGGTCAATTAGCAAAATGAAAGTCATTAGTTCAAATACATAGTATGTAGGGTATGGGTTGAAAATTACAATCACACTCTTACCTAAACAAAGTTTAAAATTTTAGTGAGAGTATTTTAACCAATAAAATAAAATTCCATGAATTCTTACTGATAAAAATAAGTGAATAAATCTCAAACAGCAAGTTGTTTCCTTATAATAGAAATTCAACAGTAATCATAAAAGAAATGGTGAAATTAGAAAATTGTCCGTGTTGCCCCAGATAATGGAAAGAGTTTTAGGACAAATGATATGTTTACATAATCCCAAAGTATATACCTAGATATTGCTTATTAATTACAAAGGGACGAGTAGTAACTTCATAGTGATGAATCATGCACATCTCCCCTTAAGCGAGCTGCTGCTGGAAGGTGTGAGTCCAGTTACAGACTCTTACTATCCCGATCTAAGACTTGGATGGGGCGACTGGTGAACTTGAAAACGCAATGTTTATTTAAAGTAAAAGAAGAAAAGAGCAAAGAAGTGAAGAAGTAAAGCATGAAAAGAGAGGTGAAGGAATTTTCACACACCACTGTGAGAACGAGAGGACAAGTGGCCCTGAAGTCAGTGGGCACTGGTTATGTCTTCTGCGAAAGCAGATTTGTGCCTTCGGAAGTTGCTCTGCCCATGCATCCGGTGGTGACTGACAGTTCTCTGGAACTTGTCCAGCCTCTCTGCCATGCACTGATCTCCTACCTCAAAACCATCAAAATTAACATCACTAAAATAGGAACATGCAAATTCCATGTGCCTCCTAATATGATGTACTGAGAAAAACAAACATCATTTCCACACTAGTCTTGCCAAAAATATACAGTTTGATCTAATCGTGAGGCAATCGCAGATAAAACCATATGAGGGACATTCTCCAAACTGGCCTTTATTCTTCAAAAATGTCCAGGTCAAGAAAAGGACGGGGGAAAAAGACTTGAAAACCAGTACAGATTAAGAGAGCAAAAGAAATTATATTACTAAATACAATATGTAACCCCAGAATGGATCGTGGAACAGAGTCATAAAGGACATTACTGAGACAATGGGAAAATTTGAATATAGACTATACATTAGATAAAAAGGTTTGTATCCCTCAGTGTTAAATTCCCTGATTTTAACACTGTTCTTATGTAGAGAAATATCCTTATTCTTAGAAGAACACCATGCCGAAATACTTAGTAATAAAAGGGTACTATATCTCTACTTTTTCCTGATCAGGAAAAAGAATATACATAGAGAGAATGATACAGGAAAAATATATACAGTTGTTACATCTGGATGAAGGATATGCAGGAGTTCTTTATACTATTCTAAAGTTTAAAATTGCATCAAAATTAAGTTATCCTCTCCCAAAAAAACCATTGAAATGAGAGTAACATTTAGTAGTCTACTCCCTTTATTATTAATTTATTTATTTGAGGGGGGTTCTAAGCTTTGAACTCACAAACTCATGTTTGCCAGGCAGGTGCCTGTACCACTGAGCTAAATCCCCTACCCAGTCTATTCCCTTTAGAATGGCTCCCAATGCTTGGTTTCAGAATTGCCTGTATGTAGCCACTGGCTGAAAAGATGCTTGTGCCTGACTCTGACTATGTCCTGCCACCAAAATATTGTCACATTTGCATTTTGTCAGTTTCCAAGCACAGAGTGGAGCTGGCACCTCACTGAGCACTCGGAGCTGGTTGTAGGACTGCTTTGTGCCTGCTTTCTAGTGCTTATATGTGAGACAGGATTAATCTAGACATTGTGATTATAACCAGGTTACAATGGAAGTCATAAACGTCCCCCCAAAAAGTGTCACGAATAACCAAATGGTCTTAGATGAGTTGCTTTGAGACCACTGGGGTTGTGGCTGTCCTGGGGAGGAGGGTCTGGCCTGCAGGGAGAGTCCTACTCCGGTATTTACAGGTGAGCCTCTGTTTCTTTAGGTCACTGTTTCTGTGGGCCAGGAGAGACAGGACGATCATAGACCTGGAGCTTCAGGACTCCTCATTTCTTTAGACCCCTTCCAAGACCTTATATCTAATTTTTATTCATCGTTTCATATTCTTTTTTGCCCTCAGGTCACTCCCTCCCTGCAAGATATATCAGCTTCACAACCCACCAAATCTGCTGGGTAGGTTAGGTTTTGGCCCAGAAGGTTCTGGGCTCAATCAGCACAGCACATTAGCTCCACTGTCATTCTAACACAAGCTGAAACTTCACTCCTCCTATTTCTGATGCCCATTTAGGTCCACTGATGGTATCACCAGAGGTTCTGAATAATGAGAACAAGTAATAACATGAAACCACTCCAAAAATAGAACATTTTAGAGGTCCCCAGATATACCCCTCTTCCATTATAAATTATAAAATCTCAGGGAGACGGTTCAAAGACCTACTTACATGATAAAAGTTCAAAGACAGCAAGATTATCTTGCCCTTGAGAGCTCATGTTCAAATAAATGAAAATCTAAAATAAAATCTCTCTCTCCCATTCCACCCACAATTCCTAATGGTTTTTTCTTCCCTAGAGGCATCCTGAAGCCTGGGTAGCATTGAGGCTCTCTTAGCACTTGTAGCCGGGACCATCTCTTAGCAGATGGAGGTGGTTTCTTAAGGCACAGCACTCGTTCCCAACAATATTTTTAAATGACTGAATTGCCAGCACTGAGTCAGCTTTCTCAGGGGAAAGATATATGCAGATCTAAAGAAAGGAGAGTGGAAGAGAGAGATCCTTTCTTCCTTTGTAGCGGACCCTAGGTCTGAAGCCGTGTTTTAAGAGGAAAAAGGTCCTATGGAGCAGCAGAAATGAGTAGATACAGGTGTATCTTCTCATTCATGGTTTCACTAACACCCTGTGTGTCTGAGGGTGCTGGCACCATATCCTGCTCTGGTGATAGACAGGGACAGTAGTGAGCCATGTCACTGTCCTAGATGGGCTCCACCCTTCCCTAGATGGCCATTTGTTCATAGCTTGGAGAAAGGACAGACTGAACAAGACAAGAGTACTGGTTTGAGCTCCTCCTTCTCCTCAAGAAACAAGAGTGATGGTTTGTCTTGCTTTTACCGCAAAGCAAGCCACAAAAAGAGGAGCCATCAGGGAGCAAAGAGGGAGCCACTGGGTCAGAAAACAAACATGCTTCCTGGAGCCCTGCGGCCCTGAGTTGTACTGCTTGAGTTGCCTTCACCTTGTAGGCGGTGACACCATACAGAGATCTCTCCCTTTCCTTTTATTCACTATTACAAGCTATAACATTTATCTATCATTCCCCTGCCTCTTCTCAGGGCTCTAGTTATTTTTCTTACCTCAATGCTATGTTAGTATGAAATTCCCAGTATTTAAGTGCCTTCCCCAATGAAAATATTCCTGCCTTCCAATGCATGTGAACCACTTGAACATTCATCCTCTGCTAATTGCAAATCCAGCTTGACTTTTCACTGAGCTGAGAAGCAAGTTTCAGACAAATACATCGGCATTTCAGATGTATGGTCTTTCTCTTCACCTTTGTCCAAAGGATGGAGATTCACATGACTTGGGTAACCTTCAGCCAATTCTTTAACAGTTGAAAGGCAGGAAATTGTAGCCATTAGCTACAAGAGCATCTTACTTTTAGATGCCAGATCACAATCGTGCTGTATTTTATCCATACGACACATACTGGTCCACCCCAAGCAAGGCTTCCTGTTTTCCTGCCTTCTCTCTCCACTCCTTGAGCCCTTTCTCGTTTCTTGACTAGGAGGAAAGAAAAGTAACATGGGATCTCTCTAGCAGCTTTAGGTGGAAAGCCCTGATGAAGCCAATGAATGGCTTTGTAATTCTCCAAGAATCTCTGTCTGTACAAAGTTGATAAGACCAATTAAATATGGAATGAGACTCTGGGCAGGTTATTACATCCAACCACTAACTCAGTCATTCTGAAGATTTCTTCAGTTTCTTTTCCATTTTAGGATTCTCACTTCTTGTGACCTGCATTTATCAAAACAGAGTAAGTTGTTGGGGTGCATTCCTCACACCTAAATTAAGAACTGTTAATGTACTTGCAATTCATTGACATGCGTTTGCAGTTCTGTTTTTGCAAGCTTCCTCGGTAGTCTCCCTGAAATATAGGCTGTGTCCACAAAGCACTAAAATTGATGGAAATTAGAGATTCAAAGCAACCAGCTGATTGCCCATTGCAGCTTCTTAACATGGCTTGACCCAGCCGCCCTGCGTTCTTGGGAAGGCCGTGCCCCAGCCTTGAACATGGGGTTAATTTCCAGCTTCAACAGCTCCCAACACCATACACACTGTTACGAAAATTGCTCTTTTTAATATAATATGATATCTAGGAGCCCTTTCTAAAACAGTGCTTAGAAAGCTTGCTTATTTTTATAGTTACATGATACTCCATGGTGTGTGTACACACTGTTATTTAATCAGTCTACTATTAATGTTGATACTATTTTTCTAGATGAATTTTTGTCTTATAGTTTACTAAAGTTTCATAATTACTAATGCGTTTTAATGAAAAAACCTGTTTCATTAATACATTTAATAAATAATTAAAATGATTGATTATACTATTAAAGCTGTCAAAATTTATGGATATTAATTATAAATAAAATATTGAATTTCTAACTTCAGAAGATAAATAAAAATGTAAAGTCACTAAAATCTAAAAAGATAAGACCAATCCCTGCAAAAAATTTGATACCCTGAAGGAAACGCAAGACTTTGGAAGACAATATTCTGTGAAATAATCTGTCAGCATTTTCAGAAATACATCTTGTAATGAGAGCCCACCAGAGAGACCAGTAGAAAAGTTGGTGAAGACAGTGCCACACTGGGGTGACATTTGCTTTTAAATAGCTCAGAAACCAAAGCATACTACAGGGTGTCAGGCATCTTTCTAACATTGCAGCTGAATATAAATTTAGAGCAAAATGTTAATCAAAATAAAACATGTACACAGTAATGCTTTCCTAAGCAAAAATCTATTATAAACACTCTGCACATTGAAGAAGGTAACAACAGCAGTGTCTCAGGTATTTGTCGCTATATAATAAGTCATCTCAAAGAATGGTAGTTTTGGGCTGAGGATTTAGTTCAGTGGTGTAAGTGCCTGCCTTGCAAGTGCACGGTTGTGAGTTCGATCCCCAATACCGATTAAAAAAACTTTTTAAAAAGAGTGGTAGTTTTATTATTTCTGATGTTTCTGCGAGACGACTGGGCTCTCTTGGGAGGAGCTTCTTAGGAGACTCATTCAGCAGGCAGGTTGGCTAAAACCTGTCTTTCCAGAGCCTTCTCTAGGATCTTGGTCTCTTTGGCTTTTGACTCCCCTGTGGCTTAACTCCAAGACTGTAAGACCCCACATGCAAAATGCTTATTAGGCCTCTGCCTGCACCATACTTTGTAATGTCCCATGACCAAAGTAGGCCCATGGCTAAATCCAGAGTCAAAAGCTTAGATACACAAGGACATGAACACTGGGAAAGCGTTTCACTAGGGCACCGAAGTGACGGGCTATGGTCCCATGTTTTCTCTAGTGTTTTGTTTGTAAGATTGGGTTTACTTCTTTTTGATAGTCACTAGGCAGAAGCAAGTTAAACACTGAAATAGGCCAGAGGAGGTACAGAAGTGAAGTTTTTCTGACTTAAAAAAATACCTCCTCCCCAACGTTAGAATACACCTGAGTAACTCTGATTGCAAAGGGGAAATATGGAATCTGCAGCATAACTTTAGCAAGTGTCAGTTTATTTGGTTAATGGGAAACCAGCTTCACTCTGTGAGTGGGTCCTTTGGACTCTCTTTGCCCGGGGTTTAGAGAATTTGCCCGAGGTCTCAGATTTCTCTGCAGTTCTGTCATCAAGTTGAAGCAGAGCACGAGGGTGTGATCATATGGATGATGCAACGGTAACATTTATCACCACTAAAAGGCTTGGGTTGCACGGTCAGTACAGAGACTACAACGACAACTGATTCCATCAGAGGCGAAGAGTTCAAATTCAAAGGATAAAACTGCATAGAGGGTGAAGAATTAATTAGCTAAGGGATACTGGGAAGCAAATTGAGATACTGTAGATAAACTCTTTAGGTGGAAAACAAAACAAGCCAACAAAATCAGCAGATCAACTGAATCCTGTGAGTAGGTATATCGCCTGCCAATATGCAGAACTGTTTACACAGTTTTAGAAAATTAACAGTAAGATGAATGCTGAAAGAACTGCTTAAGCTCTCAATCAACAATAAGATAAAAAAAAGAGAATAGTACAATAAAACAATGTTATACAAACCTGGGTAGATTAAACTTGCTCATTAAGGTCACACTATTTGAAGAATGATCTTCTTTTTAATTCTCTCTCTCTCCCTCTGAATTTTGAGAGTAACTATTGAGGTAGAAACATGGACTAGGATTTCAGATATACATAAAATTTATTTTAAAAGATAAATAGATTGATAAAAATATCCTTTGAATAAATTTTCTTTATATAATTTTTCATCAAAGCAAAAACTATGAAGATTCTCAATGGCAATTAGACTAATTCATCAACCAGAATAACTAATCAAAATGAAATCTTGGGCCAATGACATTTTAGACACCTTCAAATATTTTCCATTGTCTAAGATTGACTGATATAGAGAACTGTGCTTTTTTCTAAAATATAGTGAAAGGAACATGTCTTGAGCAGTCCTCGTGTATCATGCAGATGTGACCACGGTGGTGGGTGGTGACAAGAGCTACCAGTTATTGACTGCGTGGTTTGTGTACCTGACACTGTGTTGAGTGCTCTACGTGCTTCTTCTGTTTATTAATTTTGTCAATCATCATCCTTATTTTACAGATGAGGAGGTGAAGACAGGAGTAGATGCTACCATAAGAGTCATTCATTAAATAACTAGTAGAGATGGGATCTGAACTAGGCAGACTGACTACAGTTCTGACATTCCACTGATTTCGGAGCTACTGTATATGAAGACACAGGTGGGCCAAGAGATGGAGGGAGCAAGGAAGGGGATAAGAAAAGGAATTAAAATATGTTCTGTACATATATCAACTCCCAGGAGGAATGTAGCCATTATATACTGCACATGTGTACTAATAAAAGCATAAGTGATAATTACACCTCTGATAAAAAGGTGGATCAATATGACACGGTAAACATAGCCACTAAAGAAGGGAACCTGAAGAATTGTTGACATACCTGGTTCAGTATGTAATCTGCTACCCCAATTTTCTTATTTCTACTCACATTTCCCCCACCTTTTTTGCCTGTTGCTACTATTACAAAGCAAAAAAAATCAACCAAATAGCCTATCACGTGTTTACACCTTTTAAACATTTTGCGGATTTAGTAAAGAAGAGATTTTGGTATTTTCCTCTTCAGCAGTGTAAGTTAGTACCTTGGTACTCTGTACATCCTGTATTGATGACATGGTCCTGTGTCGCCATCTACTGGAGGAGGTACAACTCTGTCTTTCGCTGTCAACTTTTAGTAACTTCATGATTCAGCCAAAGATTGTTATGTACAAATAGATAAAAACAGCATTAAAAAACAAATCTCTTAATGTACTTCATAGTGAGTCAGTATTTAAAGAAGATCGAAAAAGATAGCTACATTTTAAAGAAATAAGGGCATTATAAAGTTCATTTTAATGAAAAACTTGGGATCTTCACCAAGCTTTAACATTATTGAACTATTACTTCATAAAATATACCCGCAAGGTTTTTCCTAATACACAGCTGTTTTCTCTGGAGCCTGCCAACTTTGGGATCCATGGCCCATGTCTGCTGCTCTGAAGGCCAGAGGGCTACTTCAGTGTCTGCAGGTACTGGGAGATCCTAGGGGGCAGCCTGGGGGCCCAGAGGCCAGGAAACAGACCTGCTGCCGTTCCTGGATGTGGCTGTTAACTTCTCTCCAGCGAAATGGGAGTGCCAAGACCCTGGCCAGCGAGATTTTCTTAGGGATGTTATGTTAAGAACTAGAGACTTAGTCTCCCTGGATGTTGCTGTCTCTAAGCCATAACTGATCACCTTTCTGGATCAAAGCAAAGAGCCCTGGAATTTGAATAGACAAAAGACAGTGGCTACAACAGCAGAGAGCATAAGGTCCTTCAACCCGACCGTATGGCCCGGAGCAAATCACAGGTCAGAATGTTGGCACATGACAATGGCACCACCTACAAGAATAACCTTGCAGTCCCTAGGACAAGCTCACATGACCAAGTCTTGCATAAAAAGAAATACCTCCTAGGGAGCCGGGGGTTTAACTCAGCAGCGTAAGTGCCCGCTTGGCAAATGCGAGGTCATGAGTTCAATTCCCGGCACCAAAAAAAAAAAAAAAAAAAAGAAATACCTTTTAGAAGAATGCAGCCTACTAATGGTAAGTTCCTGAACATTAATAGCCCACCCCCAGAAAACCCCAAAACCTCACTGCTTTCTTTGCTCCAGAAACAATTTAACTGACCCCTTTTTTGATCACTGCTAGCTCCCTTCAACTGAAGCCCCTTCACAGCCCATTAAAGACTTGCCTGTGTATATACCACACACACACACACACACACACACACACACACACACACACACTTACACAGACACGCACACTCATAAGCATAGCCCCTTTCTGTGAGTTAGCAGGAGAGCTCTAAAAGCCTTCTATAAAAATGTTTGTACTTTTTATAGGAAAATTAACATCTGAAGTGTTTTGTGCTCAAAGAACAGAGGACAAGCTGCATCTTCTTTCTAAGGCCGTGTCTATTGGTGCGGAGCCTCCTCTTGTCCTTGTCTTCTACAGAACGTACCTAACTCTTTGTAGGCAGGAATCCTGAGCTATTCCCCGGCAACCGACGAAGTCTGTGGCCCACTGTACATGTTTAAGCAACACTTGTAAATGAATGTTTTCTTTCTTCGGGTTCCATAATGAATCAATCTTTACTGTATAACTTTGCAGATAAGCTAGATTAAACCAAAAATCCAGTTCAGGCCCAGCCAGATTATCTTATCAGTGAGGGAAAAATATTATCTATAAGACAATCTAACCTTCAGGATTAAAAAAAGTGACCCTTGCTTTTCATGCCGTGAAAGCACACAGACTTAAAGGGGGAAAGGTTTATTTTGGTTCATATTTGAAAGTTCAGGGTCAGTGGCTCCAAGGCAGGATGGCATGGCACAGGGGCAGAGCAGAGGAGGACCTGCTCATGTCATGGGTGGGGGGTGGGGAATGAGAGAGAGAGAGGATCAAGGGAGGAGCTAGGAAGGGAGATGTACCTTCTGGGTCACGGCCCCAACAACTGCCTCTTCAGACCAGAGCCCACCTTCTAACAGCAAGTCAGCTATACCACCCCATAGTCCAATCCCTTTTCGAAAGCCTCAACTTGGAGCACGTGAAGCTTTGGGGGCAATCTAGAGATTAAACCATAACAAGTACTGTGTATTACACATAATTGTATGTGCTATATTTATATACACCTGTCAGCACAGGAAGTTTGCGTACACTGGTATGACCACAAACACGAGTGATGAGTTGTACCATGACATTGTGACAACCACAAGGTCATTAAGTGACAGGAATTTTTCAGCTGGAATACAATCTTTGGACTACTGCAACAGCAAGCAGAAACACTGCAATGACAGTCAGGATTTGGAAGCAGATTTATTTAATGTCAGATGGGCACTGACCAGGAGTCAGTTGTTGCTCAAAATGCCAGGCCCTGATCTCTGGTGGTCTAGGGCTTATATGAGATAAGCAAGCAGGAAGTATAGAGGCAGAATGGCTTCTCAGCTGGGGGTTGTTCTTAAAATATGCATCATAGTGACAAGCTAGGCATTACAGGAACTGGACCTGGAACTATTTCCGGGCAACTAATAAAATGATGTACACTGGCCATGCATGTACTTCACTGTATAGCCAAGTAAACTGAGATCCAGGGAGACAGACTGCCTCCTAAGCTATGAAGAAAGCAGTTGTGTCTGACGCCGAGGTCTTGTTTCATGTGCCTCTGGCTCTATAATTTTGTCTCACTCTGTATACAGTATTCACCTTTAGTCAGCAGAAGCAATTATCTCACTAATACAGAGGACTAGGTATTTGTGGGTCCTACGGGGGGGGGTTGTCAAAAATAATTTAAAAAAATATCCTTCTTATGAACAAAATGGGAAATTTAGCAATTGAAATTTGAAAGGGTCAAAATATTTTGATAAGCGTTTGTTTAGTTTTCCTTGTGCCAGAGCACACCCACTTGATTTTGAGGTCTTTTGGTTACCATTCATTAATGATATTATGTTATGCCATCTATGTGCAGTTTTGAAGTTATCCATGTTCCTTAATGGTAATGATTGAATGAGTTTGTGAAATATTATCTAGCTTATTAAAGTCTCTGCATTTAAGCAATGTTGATACTTTTAAGGCGGTAGAGAACTTGTAGTCTAATGCAGCACCAGTTCCAGTAGGTTCCAGGATTTTGTCAGAAAATTTTGGCCAGAGAACACACATCAGTTTCAACGTGTGTCTTTTGCTGCTGTTGCCTTTGAACATCAGATTCCAGGTCTCCAGTGTCTTCAGTCTTCCACTGTGGCCTTGCACCAGCAATGCTCTGGTCAGCTTCCAGGTCTTTGTCTTCGGGCGGGCACTGAATCCTTGATCTCCACTGTTGGGTGGCTTCCATCTTCTTGGATCTTCTGTCTCTTTAGTGCACAGGTGGCCATTGTGGACTTTCCTGTTTCTGACCCTGCACCTCTACTAATAAATCTCCTTACATAAATTCCATTTTTTTTCTGTTGATTCTGTTCCTTTAGCGAATCCTAAGTAATACACTCCCAGATTGTTTTTGAGAGCAGCTGCATCATTTTACAGCCTCACCAGCAAGGTATGAGAGTTTAAACTTCTATGAGTCCTTTCCAGTACTCATTATTTGTCTCTGATCATAAGCATTTTAGTGTGCATCTTATTGTGGTTTTGATTTGTGTTTCCATGCTAGCTAATGATGTCAAGTATCTTCTCATGCTGTTTTTTTTTTTACCAGTTTTTTAAAAAATTTTATTTAAAGAGAAAAAACAAAAAAGAAAACAACCAAACAAAACAGAAAAAGGGTACCAACAATACAGAATTCCAAAGACAAAAAAATAAAAGAACCACAAGAACAACAACAAAACAAAAACAAAAACACTAAGAAATCGCCACTTGATAAGTTACATACTGTCATCCTTGGAAATAGTTGTTCGAGTTACAACATTAAAGCACACAAAGTAGACATTCAGTGAGACTGTTAACAGTTCTGCTCAACAATCTAACAAAAACAGTAATGTGGTCATCCATCTTACACACTTAAACATACATGCAGTTATATCCTTTAGAGCACTTTCTTTTCCCCTCATATATCTATATATATATTAATTTTATTTTAAAGGAGGTAAAATTAAACACAACAAAACAGAACAGAACGGGACTTAAGAAAGCATAAATTTCAAAGCTATACAACCAGGGATCTTCACTATCTGTCATATTGTCTCTTGTTTTCTTCCAAATGGCTGTCCATATCTTTGCATATGGGGAACTCACACTAAATACCATAGCCAATTTTTTCACAAGATGTGTAGTTAACTGGCTCCCACTTGCTAAGGGGGGGGGACATGGGACAGGACGACATGAGATGTCTGATTCTCAGCCTGCCCACCAGCTGGATCACAGCCGCCCCCCAGAGAGGGGAGGAGTTCCTTGTTCTCCCCGCACCCCGAGTCAACTGCATGGTGCAGGTCCCAATGCACCAGGGTCTCTCTCCTTCAGGCCACCGAAAGTCGGCCACGCTCTCAGCTGGCCCCCAGAGAGGGGAGGAGCTCCTTGTTCTCCCAGCACCCTGAGTCAACCTCACCGTGCAGGTCCCAAGGCGCCAGGGTCTCTCCCCTTCAGGCCCCCTAAAGTCTGCCATACTCACGGGCTATTTCTTTCTGATGAATTGACCATGACATTTCCAAAGTTCTGAAATGGCCATCAGACCACAGAAAGAATTCTCTTTAGGCTCCTGTTTGAAACCAGCAGCTACAGCGATCTGCTGGCCTTGCTTCAGGGCCAGCTCATGCTGTTTTAATTTTTAAATCTTTTGTGTCATGATTTTTAGAAGTATGGTGGTATTTAAACTGTGGTACTAATGAGGTCAAGGCTACAAGTTCTATCTACAAAAAAATTGTTTAGGTTTGAACAGAAAAGATTTTGGTTAAAACATACTGTTTTATGCTCTGACCTGGTCTTGGTCTGGGCTGTTATAAGACACAGATGGATAAATCAAATAGTATGTCTTAATGACTCCAAATAGCATTTCAAGAAAAGTAGTTTATCAGCAATAGCTATTTTAAAGAGCAATAACTCATTGTTTAAATAATGCATACTAATTTCAAACATTTTTGAACCATCAAAATGATGACAGAGAAGACAGAGAAGAAAGCAACAAATCTTTCTAAATTTCACTAGAAATAACCAGGTCAGATTTTGTGAACTATATTTCAATAGCTTGATGCATAAATACTATTAGATGCCAACGTAAGTAGATGGTTGAATGAACAGAAATAATTTCATGAGAATATGACCATATTATACTATTTTTATACATAAAAAAATTCAATCTCAAGGACAGGGATTTAGCTCAGCAGCATAAGCGCCTGCCTGGCAAGGGCAAGGTCATGAGTTTGACTCCTAGTACCAAAAAAAAAAAAAAAAAGTTTAATCTCAGTAACTAATTTTACTTGAATTAACAAAAACATACGTCAGTGAAACCACAGGATAGAGTTGTTTCCCTATTTAACTGATTTGACGCTCAAATTCCATCCTCTTACTGTACTCGAGTTAGTAAAAGGACAAGAAGAGACACCTTCTGTCTTTACAATGACATCTCCATATTTTAATCTCGCGTTTGTTCAGTTCTTGTGTAATTGAATATCATTGCTGGTTTTTTAAAAAATGAGTCGTGGAGTGTGTTTGCAGAAACTTTTGTTGAACACCAGCATTATTTTCCCTCAGGAGCGTTGTGCAAACCCTAGCCTCCCTTGTAGCTAGATGCACTTGACGACAAAGTTCTGGCCAAGGAGATATAAGCAAAAGTGTTGTATGAAGCTTAAATCAAGATCCTTTAAGGGAGTGGACATGCCCGTCTTCTGTTCTCTGTTCTGTTAGACGGGATGGAATGCAACCACTGAAATTAAGTGTACATTCTAGATGATGAGGTGGATTCTTAGTACTAGATGTCGTATATAACTAGGAGGATTCTGAATATTTGGCAGTTTTCTGAAGTTGCTGAACAAGGCCTGAGCTACTACCTCCAGACTTTTCACGTAAGAGAGAAATCTTCTTCCTTCTTTAATGGTTTATTTGGGGTCTTTAGTGATTTTGCTACTAACCTTCACTGTAACTGTCATGTTGTAAAATGTTTTATGTTGTGTAACATTTGAAAATGTCTTCCTGCTACCTTTATACTTAATCGATTTAGTGGATATAATTCCACTATTACTCTTCACTTTCCTCTTAGTACTTATTGACATTGCGCCAGTTTTTATCTGGCATCACAGATTGCAGTGTACAAACCTCAGGTCAGCCTGATAATTCTATAGTCTGTCCGTTTTTGTTTCTGCCTACAATGGAAAAAAAAAGCAAAGATTTTCTTCATTTTTTTATCACAAAAATTTCAAACAAGTAGAAAAGTATCTAGATTCATCAGCTGCTATTATTTTCCATATTAATTGTCTCTTCTGTGTATGTCTGCATATGTATGTATGTATCTCCCTCCATCAGCATGTATTTCCTAAAAATAATATTCACCTAAGCATAAGAAGGATATTCTGGGCCAGGGATATAGCCCAACAGCACAAATGCTTGCCTGGCAAGTGCAAGGCCCTGAGTTCAATTCCCAGGTATCAAACAAACAAAAAAACCCCCAGTAATTCCTTAATATCCTCTAGTATCCATTCTTTATGGATACTAGAGGATATTCTCAATTATTTCTTCTTCCCACATTCTCCTTTGTCGCTTTTAATACAAAAACAAAACTACAGAAAATCTAATCAGGATTCATACATTGTATTTGTTATTTCTACGTTGATCAGCTAGCGCTCTACACTGGTTGGCTAGGGAAGGCTATAGTACCACAGTGAATTCGAGGCCAGTTGGGCAACATAGTGAGTTCAAGGTCAGACTGAAATAAGTAGTAAAATCTTATTGAAAAAAGAACAAAAGAAGAGAAAGGAAATGAAGAGAATAAAACTGAATGTATAGATGAACAAAGGTAAACTATATAAGGAAAAAGGTGATATAGTATCCATGGAGGCATATCTTAGCTAAAGTAATTAACTTCCAGGAAAACTACTGCAAAACCATTTGCTATCTGTAGAGCATTATTACATCACCACCTCTGCCAATAAACAATTAAAGGAAAAAATTTAAGCATTTGCTCTGCTTCTTTGGAGAACCTGAAGTTGACCCTCAGTTAATAAACAAAAGCTATGTGGTCTAGGAATGGCAGAGCAGAATGGTGACATACTGGTGTGGCCAGAGTACCCGAGAATTTCTTAAAGTAGAGACATCATATTGTTTTTGTATTTCCCCCAGATTTTTGAAATAAAACTTTATCAAGTTTACATAACTGCTGTTTTGAATTTGTCACTGACAGGTGAACCTACTCATTGCTTTTCCAATGTATTTCATAATTCCTGGTGATTCAGAACAGACTCTGGAGCCAGAATGCCCGAATTCAAATCCAGTGTTTGTCACTACTATATGCATCCATGGTGAAGTTACTTAAACTGTCTTCACTGTAGCTTCTCCATCTGCAAGATGAAGAAATACTAGTAACTATTTCATGGAATTATTGAGGGTTATTTAATTACATGTTACACTATTTACAGTGCCTGGAACATATCAAGTATGACACCATATAGTAACATTGTTCCTGAAAGTTTTAGGCACACTTTTCTAGGCTGTTTATTTCCAAAAGGATATTATCAGGACTTATTTTAAAAAAGACTTATTTAATACTTTCAAGAAGTTAAAATATACTGTCACATAGTAAAAATTAACATATATGCACTGCTGTATAAATTTAAAATGTTTATGCATTTAACTTTCACAGTTATATTGTGATTACTGTTATACTTTATTAAATGAAGAGACTACAGATCAGAGAACTTCGTGATTTGTCTAAGGTTACAATTTTTTTTGTCTTTTTTTTTTTTTTTTTTTTGGTACCAGGGATTGAACTCATGACCTCGCACTTGCCAGGCAGACACTTATGCCACTGAGCTAATTCCCCAGCCCCATTTTTTGTCTTTTTTGAGACAGGGTTTCACTATGAAGGTCAGGCCAATGTTGAACCCACTGCATAGCCCAGGCTGGCCTTGAACTTGCAGCAGTCTTCCTGCCTCAGCCTCCTGAGTGCTGGGATTACGGGCATGCAGCATCAAGTCCAGCCTTTAAGACTACAATTTTAGGGCTGAGGACTTAGCTCAGTGGCTTAAGCACCTGCCTGGCAAGCACGAGGTCATGAGTGCAATCCCCGGTACAAAAAAAACAAAAAACAAAAACTACAATTTTAAATGGCAGATCCAGAACTTATTCTTCAAACTTATTTAACAATCTAGTGTAGTGTGGTGGTTGTCATGGTTTATGTCAGTGGCCCCCAAGCCTCATGAATTATGGACTCAACCAAATCTAGCATTTGTAACTGGTTGGTTGTCTAGCACTCGGATTGGTGGTGTAAATGCTACACCTGCCCAGGGTGGAGCCAGCATAAGACGCACTGGTGGGGAGAAGGTGTGTCTCTCTCTGTTGCTAGTTCACGCTTGCTGTTTGCAGCAGCCATGAAGGGCTGCCCTGCCATGCCATGCTGCCGTGGAGCCAACAGAGTATGCTAAGAACTGTAAGAAATAAATCTTTCCTTCTCTAACTTTGGGCATCAGATACTTTTCAACATAATTTTTTACATTTTCTCTGTAATACATATGTCCTTTTCTTGCTGGGCCATTGGCACTATTTCTAATGTGGTACCTCAAATATTTCTTCAGATTTCTAATACTTTAGGGTGTGATTACTACTGTTTTTATTATTACTCTTTTCCTCATAAACTAATTCAAGGATTTGCCAGAGATACAGCTGAGCGGCACAGTGCCTGCCTGGCAAGTGTGAGGTTCTGAATTCAATTCCTGGTACCAAAAAGTAAATAAATAAGTAATATTTAAAAAAACAAATTCAAACTAATTCATTATTTTAAGGTACAAGCCTCTTTTTTCAGCTCTACTCAATCTAAACTTTATATTTTCTTTCCACATGGATTTTTCTTTTGTACTAGATTGAGTGCCATGTAGTTTTATTTTTTTTTGCATCTACCCTCTTTTTACTCTATAGACCTGAGTAGAATGTTCTTTTTCTGAATTATATCAGAAAATATTCCTCCTTTTCTGAATTCCCATAAACTATAGAACTTACTGTTTTAACTGATTTGGTACCTTATTATGGCATGGCATTATTGGCTACCTATATTTTTGCCTATGTTTTGCCTATGGTTTGAATGTGCCTCCCAAAAGTTGAAAAATGAAGCCCAAATTCATTTGTAATGGTATTTGGAGGTGGGATCTTTGGGAGGTAATTCAATTCAGATGGGTAGGGGGTGATGTTCTTCAGGGATTGATAAGAAGAGGAAGATAGCCTTTAGCGAGTGTGACGGTGAATGTTGTGGACTTGCTTCGCTTGACAGCCTCCCTGGGGATTGGTAAAGCACACATCTGGGTGTGTCTGTGTAGGCCACAGTGGTATGATTTCAGAGGCTATGTCTGGTTCCTCACCTCTTCCTCTCTGGCAATTCTGTGCTGTTTCCAAGTCACCATGAAGCGAGCAGCTTTGCTTCACTATGTCCTGCTGACCGTGGACTGAAATCTCTAAAACTGTGAGCCAAAATAAGCCCTTCCTCTTAAGGTGAAAGTGTCAAGTATTTTGTACCAGCAGCAGGATAGCTGGCCAACACAGGTAGAGTGCTTGCTTTGTCTGGCCACATGTCCTCCACCACAGTTTGATACAGTAAAAATGCTCTTCACCACAAACCAGATACCAGACTCTTGGAATCCACAATAGTGAGCCAAATAAACTATTCTTTATAAATTACCCAATCTTGGATTTTTAAAAAAAATTTTTAAATTTTATTTTAAAAGGGATTAAAATTAAACACAACAAAACAGAACAGAACGGGACATAAGAAAGCATAAATTTCAAAGCTAGACAACCAGAGATCTTCACTGTCTGTCATATCGTGTCTTGTTTTCTTCCAAATGGTTGTCCTTATCTTTGCATATGAGGAGCTCATACTAAATAACATAGCCAATCTTTTCACAAGATGTGTAGTTCACTGGCTCCCACTTGCTAAGCAGGGGGGAGGTAGAGGGGGAACACGGGATGGGGGACAGGATGACATGAGATGTCTGATTCTCAGCTCACACACTGGCAGGATCACAGCCGCCCTCCAGAGAGGGGGGGAGCTCCTTGTTCTCTCGACACCCCAAGTCAACCGCACAGTGCAGGTCCCCATGCATGCCAGGGTCTCTCCCCTGCAGGCCCCCTAAAGTCCACCATACTCACCTGCTATTTCTTTCTGATGAATTGACCATTCCATTTCCAAAGTTTTGAAATAGTCAACAGACCACAGAAAGAATTCTCTTTAGGCTCCTGTTTGAAACCAGCAGCTACAGCAATTTGCTGGCCTTGCTTCAGGGCCACACGATATTTTGTTATACCAACAGAAAGATTAAAAAGTCTCAAAGCTTTTTCTGACTTATTTTTAAATAGTGCCAAGAACAGCTCATATATTTGTAGCTTGTTTTAAAAAGAAAGTCAAAGAGTGGCCTGGGCTGTTTGGATCAAAAGTCTGCACAGACCTGCATCTTGGCGCGACTGTTTGGGACTGGTAGGCCCGCCCTTCATCCGCAGGGAACTGCCTGGAGACTGGCATCTGGGCCAGGTCTGTTTGGGCCCGTAGCCCCGCCCTTCACCCCCAGGAAGTCTCCCAGAAAGCAGCATCTCGGCCTGTCTCTTTGGGACCCGAAACTCTCGGACCCGCACAGTGGCCCGGGCTGTTTGGATTGGGAATATTGTGGAGACTGGCATCTTGGCCAGGTCTGTTTGGGACCGGGAACTTTTCAGAAACCAACATTCTGGCCTGACTCTTTGGGACCTGTAGGCCCTTCACTTGCAGGGAACCTCCTGGAGACCTGCCTGGGACAAAGCACAGTGGCCTGGCCTGCCTGAGATTCCACAGGCTCCGGGGTGGCCACACCCAGCATTCGCCTTGCAACTTAGGGAGTCAGGAGCCCACAGAGGGGAGTTAGGACTCTGTGAGGAAGCCAAGAGCCTGTGGGGGAGCCACTACCCCTCCAGGAACTGAGGGTGTAACAGGTAATTTGCCACACAAGCAGAGAAAGCTTTGGAACACCGCTCAAAGTAAGGAAATATAGAAAAATGACAAAAGGAAAGACCAAAAGGCAGGCTCAAAGCCCTAGCCCTCCCCAAGAAAGCTTAGAAGCTGTGTACATAGAAGAAAAAAGAAGCCATACACCTGAAATGTCTG
>PVJX010010751.1:0-55894 GCA_004027295.1 Dolichotis patagonum
TCATCAGTTGGAATGGTTTTATTCTGTTTTGTTTGACTATATCATGCGTGATGGTATGAACAGCTGTTTTGAAGAAAACAAAACATTATGACAGCTATTGCTGATTTAATATCATCCTTCTTAGAAGTCCTACCATGCTTCTATTCTTCTACTACCATTGGTTCTCTCTATCACATTGTGTCATTTTGGGATTTGAATATGTGTGATAGTATAAACAAAAATTTTTTTATCAAAAATGAGATATCATCGTACCCATTGATCATTCTCTGTTAGTAAGTTCAGAATGCCCTGTAATTCTTTCACTCTTTGAATGGTTTTATAATATTTTGTTATGTTTGATATTATTGTATTTGAAACTATGCTCAACTATAGCAGAGCAAGATACTGTGATAGCTACTGTTTGTGTCCAGTTATCTTAATGTAAAGTACTGTGTTGCCTATGTTGTCCTGTTCTGATCTGCTCTGTTCTGCCCTCTTTTGTTTTATTCTCCAAAATAAAATAAAATAAAATAAAATAAAATAAAATAAAATAAAATGAAATAAAATAAGAAGAAAACATTCTAAAGCTGTTACATCTCCTTTTTGTTCACCTTTTCAGCATTGCTCATCTTTACCATTATTGACATTTGGGACCAATAGTTCTTTGTTTTTTAGAAACATTATCAGCATTGGGGGAGGGTTAGCAGCATTTCTAACCATTACCCGTTAGTATTTCTCTGTCAAAGAAGTCTCCAGACATTACCAAATGCTCTCTGGGGCATAAAGCCACCTCCACCTGGGAATCATAGGTCCTCAAAAACTTTGTGTTTGGCTCTCAAAACTTAAGAAAGGAATTATATTGCTATATCAGATTACCTGTTTATCGATGGTTGTTTACATAGGTACCAGTCATTCAGCAGACTAAACTGAGCCTCTGCAGAGCAGCGTGGGTGAGTACCTGCCCAAGCTCAGCCAGTCTCACTCCTCCCGTGGACCACTGGAGTCCAGAGTTCAGAAACTTTCTAGGCGCAAAGATTTATGTGTTAGATTCAGAACCAAGTTTCACTACTTCATGTGAAAGACAAGAGACCACAACTCCCACCCGGTGTTAGCACTAAGGTAAAGTGCTTTATAGTGTTGAAAAGTCAACGTTAGTGGTACCCTTGTGATATACATAGCGATCACATGCATCATAGAGAGTTTGTACCAGGGCATAATATGTCTTGAGTCTTATATTCTACTCCGTTCCCTTCTCCTACCTTCAACTCTTCTTCCCCTTCCCATTTACAAAAGCTGCATTTCCACATTTTACTTCTATTCTTTTTTTCGTTTTCCTTTTATATTTGATACTATACCAGAAATAAAAAAGAAAAAAAAAAAAGCAGGTATCCCCTGAAAGCCTACCGCCTATTAAACTCTATCTTCCGCCTATAAGGTGTTGATACTGGGTAGTCATAATAGGATCCTGGATTGTCAGGGTTTTACTAGAGAAAGCAAATGTAACATGAGATACACAAAAGTATAAGAAATTACAGTATTGGCTTACGATGGTCAGTCAGAGTCGATGATGAAACATGCAGAGGGTGTCTGCACGCCGGAGGCCAAAGAATTCAATCCAAGTTCTAGTGCTGACTGCAGTGTCCCGTGCAAGTCCACACCAGCAGGCCACCAGCAGGTCTGCGACAGAAGCCTGAAGGATGCAAGGCAGAAGCCGAAGAGCCCGCACTAGAAGCCAAGCAGTGATGTCCAAGCCTACGGCTAGGACTGGAGCACTGCCAAAGAATAGAACCTCATCTGCCCTCCCTCCTTCGCCTTTACACTATGGGGAGATGAGCCACCCTAGGGTGGGTCTTCTACACCCTAGGGTGTACAACTACTAAACTGATTTAGTTAAGCTTCTAAATGTCTCAAGCTGATACCATCAGTTAACTACTACAGACACTAAATACTGATTAAAAACAAATAAGCACTTCTACTGAAACAAGTAATTTTTTAAAAAATGTTTGAGCTAATGAGAAGTCAAATAGTTTTGAAAGCTCCAGCATTGTAAAATATGCATGAATCTTCGAGGGACAAGCAAAGTGCAAGACCCAACAGCCGCAGCATGCCTTTCATTGGCCTCCCAAGAGATTGTACCCTAAGATCTTTTCTTGGCATAGAAGAAGTTTACTTTTTAATATCTGTACTCTGTGACTGCCTATCATACCAAGAAGAATTATATTGCAAATCATCATGATCTGGACTGCTTTTGTCTGTGGCTGAAACTAAAGCCATCCAATTAATATATGGTGTTCAGGGAAAATAGCTCATTTTGAACCAGGGTCTTAGGCAAAGGAAAGGACAGTCTTTTATTAACTTTGTCCCTTGTCTCTAGACATATTTATTGCATTCTTCTGGAACAGAAATAATAGAAGCTCAGCCATAAGGCCATGTGTGCAGAAGAAAAAAAAAAACCTTCAGCTGCTATGAATGTAAATGACTCCGACACTTGATGGAAAACAGTATAGTTTAAAAATTGTAAAATGACTCACAAGGTTTAGAAATCGCTTCTAAACTTATAGGCCTTATGTTATTTAGAAGATTATTATGTACAAATGATGATATCTTGTTTTTGTCAGTGCATGTAGCTGCATATTTCAGTTTGTTTCATATCTCTATTGCAGCATGCTAGAATCACAATGCAGTGAATTTTTATTCTTTGTCTAAAACTGCAATACACATTACCCAGATATGAACTGAAGAAAAATTTTAATGTGTTTGTCTGCTCTAGGTTCGAAGTTTATTGGTACTCAAATTACATTTTAGACTTTTGATGTGTGCTTATTATAAAATATAGGTCTTCATTATTATTTCTTAATATATCAACTACTGTCATTAATTTTTTTCTCATATATCTTGAAATTTTTCACACATAGCTTAATATGAGAATCTGGGAGAAAATTTTAAAGAGTAATTATGGTTCATGTCAAAAACATTAGTCTAGAGAGAGAACATTGTTAATATATTTCAGGTAAAATTCTGCCTTGCTGTTTGGGTGCGGAACCACAAGGCAAAAATGGTGAAATCAAGTGTAAACTAACAAATAGTATGCTAGTAATACGGCTAAATCATCTCCAGGGAGAATGGCAAGCTGTGCTTAAGCCTAGATATATTAGGCCGTTATAGTAAAGCAGACAATCGTCCTACTGTAGCAAACAGAAGTCATGCTACTTCTGGTCAGAAATTAGTCACGTCTTCATAATAAACTTCACCACAGTTGGAAGGATGGACAATGCCTGACTGAAGCTGAGAATGGAACACCTATTGGCCAGTGTGGTGTGAAAGTAACCCTTGGCGGTTGGTAATAAAGAAGGGGATGGACTTCATCATTTTTCTGCTCATTGACAATTTGAAAAACAAGTAATTCTAAGAGTCTTTTGTGGAATTCTTTGGGTCTTTTACTTCCCTTCTACATTGTTGGTGGGATTGCAAACTATTACAACCATTGCAAAAATAATTATAAAGATTTCTCAAAGACAAACACTAGAAATTCCATTTGACCCAGTTATTTCCATACTAGGTATCTTCCCAAAGAGATAAAAGCAGCCTGTTTGTTGATCAACAGAGACAAGGATAAAATAAATTCGTATCTGTAAATAATGGAATTTATTTGTCTATAAAAAAAAGATAATTTTTATATATTTGTAGGAAAATGGCTATACCTGGAAAGTATAATTTGAAATTAAATAAATAAGATGCATGAACTTGAATATTGTATAACATCTCTCATTTGAGTGAGAGAAATGCAAATAAAGAACAAAATAAAAACCTGATAGAAAAAAATGGAAATTGAAATTTTACAAATGGAAAAGATTTCAAGAGACTGAGGATGATGGGGCAAGAAGAGCAAGAAAAAGGATTTAAAATGTGTCATGTACATGGATGAAACACCCACAAGGAATGTAAATAATGATATATATAAATATATAAATAATATATAAATATATATATATAAATATATGAATAATATATAAATATATAATATATAAATAATATATAAATATATATATAAATATATAGATAATATATAAATAATGTCATAACATAAACTAAACATAGTAATATAATGAAAATGAGGAAAAGGGATCCAGAGATGGAAGGAGCCAGGTAAGGAGAATAAAAAAGAATCAAGATGTACTACTTCTAAAGATGAATGTAAACTTTGTGTATTGTAAACATATATTAATAATATAATTTAAGAAAACAAAATCATTGTTTATATATAATTTTTAAATGACTATAATTCTTGCTTTATAAAGCAAGAATTGGGGAAATTTAAGAAAGTAAATATTAATTCTTGTATTTTTCATGTTATTTCAAAGTTATGTTTAAACAACTGTATTCTATTACTTACTTCATGTAATTTGCTTGTCATAAGTGGGCTTTAATTATTAATATTATTCCAATATTTCTCCAAGTGTGTCATATATATATATATGTATATATATATATATATATGTATATATATATATATATATATATATATATATATATATATATATAATTAGAAGCTGATTATTATGATGACTAATATTATTTTCAAAACTAGAGCAAAGAAAATGTATATAAGTGGGGATTATATTTGTATACTGTCTTTTCCTATATGAATAACAGAATTACAGATGTTGGACAAAATCTAAAACTAAGTATTTTAAGAATCTCTGAATGATACAAAAATGTTATATTGCTCATCCAACTTCAAATTTTACAATGATCAAACTAAAAGTCTAAACATAATATTAGCAAAAAGTTCACAATCTATCTTATATAGTAGTTAAGTACTATAAATGACTATAAGTCATGAAACTATTGTTTAAAAGCTATTCTATTACTACATAGCTAATACTGTAGCTAAGTTATTAAACAAACATCATTACTGAACATTTTTTAGGTGAAAGATAAAAATCATAATAGAAATAAAATACATTTGAGTTTGATCACAGTTAGGTGATAGGGTCTCCAATGACCATTTGGCATAAGGATGGTATGAAAACTGAACTTATAAAACCAAAACAAGCACAAACCAAACTTTTAGAAGAATATCAGAAAATTATTTTTCTTTGTGAGTTCCTTTTATGGCTTGTGTTTAGATGGTCCCCCAAAGCCTCATGTAGTCATAGGTGGACCTTTTCTAAAGATGGCTGGATCTAGTGTGATTGATCCATGGTGTAATGCTAGGATTAAGAGTGCCAGGGTGAAGGGTGGGTGATGACTAAATAACCCACTGTTTGGGTTGGCGCTGCCCTATTACTGGTAGCCTCAATACAATATAAGCAGAAGGATGCTGTTAAGTTCTCTTGTGGTGTTTGCTACCTTGTGGGTGCCATGAACTGTTCCCTTGGTGATGTCCCTCTGCCATGTGCTGCTCTGCCTTGGAGCCAGCCAGCTATGGAATGAAACCCCTACAAACTATGAATCAATAAACCTTTCCCCCTTTGACTTTGTATGTCATGTATTTTGTCTCAGTAACAAGAGAAAAATAGCTGACACTGTACCATAGTAGGATCCCTTGCATACAAATGTTCAATCTTTTTGAAACAGAAATTCCAAATGATCTAAAAAACAAAATAGGAGACAACTCAGAATAAGGTTAATGGGGAATAATAATCAACTAGTATAATAAAGTGTATGTGAGCCATTAACAGTTTTCTCTTTTTTCTAACATGCAATGGGACATTTTCTATTACCTCCGCTATATGTATATATATATGAAAGTGGTTCCTTCATCTTTTTTTACTAACATTATTGAAATCTATAAACTATAAAGCATTACCTCTGTTCCCAATGAAGGAAAAGAAATCAGATTTGTTCCTCCTTTTAAAGCAGGGGAACATGGGTAAAATATACAGAAATAGCTGTTTTCAAACACTGAACACTGAGCATCAGGCAATTAAAAATACGTAATTTAGAGTTGGGAAGCAACTGCTTTCAGAATGTCCCCAAGATGTCTCACATGAATGCAAAGCCCAGTTTGAAAGTCTGAAAGAATCTCAAAATCGAGAAGAGCATATATAAAAAGAATAAAAAAGCTAGAATTCACAAGACAGAGCATGGAAGATTAGAAATCTATACATGCAGAGAACTCCAGGAGAAACATTAATGAAACCAAGGTCAATAAAATGAACCGCAGCAAAAGATGAAACAAACAGAGGAGATGACACAAACTACCAGTAGAAGAAAAAAGAGAAAAGAGACAGTATTACAAATTCTACAAACACCAAAGAAAAATAAAAGCATATCTTGAAAAATCTTGTGTCCCAAATTTGTCAGCTTAAATGGACATAACTGCTAAAACTTACAGTTTTTTTCATATCCTTGCCAACACTTGCTAACGGCAGACTTTTTGCTTTAAGAAATGTATTAGGTTTCTTGGCAAGGATATAGAGTAACTGATACTGATGGTGAGACGGTAAAATGTTACAACCACTTTGAGACACATTTTGACAGTGCCTTAACATGTTAAACATAACCTTCTCGATGACTCAGGCATTTAGTTCCTAGTTTATCAGGAAGAAATCAAAACCTCTTCCATAAAATGATATATACAGAAACCAAAGCAGCTGTATTTTCAGTAGCCAAAAATAGGAAATAATTCAAGTGCCTATAAGAGATGAATGATCTGGTTCATCTATAGTGCAATATTACATACAAAACAATACAAATAGTCATTTATGTAGGAACAACAAGATGTCCCTTGAGTTTTGTTTAAATGAAACAGAGCATGTATCATGTAGCTCAGGCTGGCCTTGAACTCATGGCCATCCTCCTCAGCCTCTCTCGTGCTGGCATAGAGGCGCTCACCACTGTACTTGGCTGTGTTCATGGTTTCATTGGACCGACAGCCCCACTGGATACGCATTTGTCAAAGTTCATCAAATTGTAGGCTCTACATATGTGTGGATTCTTGAATATCTTATATTCTATTTTTTAAGAAGCTACTAGGGTTAAAAATACTACTACAACTCTACTAAGGAAGATATCAACTGCACACAAACATAATTTGATAAAATTTGACAAATGCTTATCCAGTGGGGCTATAGTTTCTTTTATTTGGTAGAAGTCTTTATAGAAAACCATGTGGGCTTTAACAATAGGAATAGTCTTTAGTTAAATGAAATAAGTTAACATTTGTGTGTTGAAAAATGATACTATTTGTAACATAACAATGTTATATATTTATTTTAACATTTTTCTCCTTAAGATCTTTAAATTAGATTGTTTAGTTTTATTCGTCACCTGAACAATTATTACTAGTTAAATTTATATATTTTGCAGTTACTTCATGGCCACGAGTAGCAGTTTGCCTGCATAAAAATTCCATTTCTATCATATTTTAATTAGATGCTTCATAAAGCACTTTAGAAAATAATAAAATTTTTAAGCTTTGCTAGTCAGTGGATCTATACTCTATGAAGAGATGTACACTTGATTAATTTTTCTGGTTTGTTTTGTCTTGCTGCACTGTTATAACTGTTCAAAGATACACTTCTCTTTTTTGCCTATCATAAACCATTACCTCATAGTTTGTATACATTATATGTTGTTAATGTTTTACAGGTTTTTAAAAATGGTTTTTATAGTTGAAATGATCCTGGGTAATGTTTTAATTGATGCAATTTTCATTATATGTATACATACTAATATACATACTTTAATATATATTTAATATATTTTATATATGTATATCATTTATTAATCCATGCATACCATGAAAAGATAAATTTGAGTGGTAGACAAGGATGCATAAAGAGATCTATTCCCAGTTTTTACTCATGATATTTCTAATATAATTTAGTGTGCATTTAAAATATTGCAATGACCCTTATCTCCAGGGAGTTTTCTAGTTGAAATTCTAGATCTCTCTCTATGATTCTTAAAATAAATCAAAACAGCAATTATGCCTGCCATGATAGCAGTGTAACTATTTACTTATGTGCCTTCATGTTATGTCCACTGTGCTGTTAGCTGTCTTCTGATAGAGATCAGAAGAGATAACTTTAATGACTGAACTGCTAACCAGGCTGCGAGGAAGAAGAGGCTTAGAGGCAGCTTTCATGATTTGACAACCTGGGGAACAAAGTCATTGGTAGTTTGTTTTGTGAAGTGTTAGGTCTCAACAAGGAATATATGGGAAGTTATATACTGAATACGAATAACATTCATATTACAGATATATAAAATGATATTAGTATTTTTCTAGGACTTTCTAAACTATAAGATTTCTTGAGAGAAGGCAAATAATATGAAAATGACATTTATTTTTTAAATAAAACTATGTGGGAGAGACAATGTGGCACTTCAAACATA
Organism: Dolichotis patagonum; assembly: GCA_004027295.1. NCBI lineage: Eukaryota > Metazoa > Chordata > Mammalia > Rodentia > Caviidae > Dolichotis > Dolichotis patagonum. Next base: position 8,326 of record PVJX010010751.1, read on the forward strand.
GCGAAGCAAACACTTGGAGAACATAAGAAAATACACAATGACAAAAGTAACTGCATGTATTTATAATGCTACCTGATTTTCTTCAAGAACACACCTCATGGGATTGATAACATATGTATGAAGTATAGATATATGTATTTTTTTACAACGGTTTGATGATAATAGCTGTTAGAACAAGAAACCAACTGTACAAATTTAGTCTTACACAGGCACAGATACATTTGGACCACAGTGTGTTCACAAATCTCATTCTCAGCTATGCTGCATGACTTATATTTGATTTTCAAAATATTCTGCAATATATGTAGCAGTGTCCTTTTCTTTGAGCAATATAAAAAAGTATCTCTCACCTGAAATTATACACAGCCTATTAGATATCAAATGACAAATGCATCCAAAAAATACAAATTGCATTATTAAGCACAATTTTAAGACATTATACAAAATTGTAAACAATAACCTGGATAAAGTATATCATGTCTAACATCTTCCAATTTTTTTGTATAAACAGAGATCACTGTTTTACTTCAGAAATTAATGTAATTAATATATTGAAGGTAGAATTCCGATAAAAAACTGAGATTAGGATTAATTTTATGCTTCATATGGCTTTGCTATCTGAAATTGATACGTTCTTGTGATTTGGACAGCTCTTTGCTGGTTTGAAGAGAGTTAAAAAACTTTCAAGATCCAGAAGCAGAAAATATATGTTTTTTTCTGACGAAATATGAACAGAAGATAGTTCATTTATTTTAGGAGTTATAGTGAAATTGTTCTTCTGTTCTACAGCCAGATAGTTTGCATAGAAATATGTTTCATGTACAAATAACATTTAACTTACAATTTACTTGGAGCTATGTTACAGCATAAAGTAACATCTATAAAATAGGGAATAGCTTCTTTCTGTATCCCTTGTATTTCTCTATGCAAGCATGTTTGACATGCTGCCCTCCAATCCTCTATGTAGTTTAAATTTTTTCTTTAGATGAGAAAGTTCACATTCTTGGATATTTATCTTAAAACTTTGTACAACATATATTGGAGGCATGTTGCATAATCCCATATTTTCAGCTTTAACCAGGGCACACTAAAACATGTATTGTTACTACATTTAGCACATGACTATTACTATGCGCACAGGAATATTACATAGACCATTGTTGAATCTGTGTCACAGAATCCTGGTATAAACTTCCACTTGAGGAATTTGTGGCAGTGCTAACATGACTTTTGCTTTGCCAATCTTGAATGTTTTCATTTTTTTGAAAATCAGAAATACAAGTGGTTATTTCTCCTTTGTTTTCAGGAAACACATTACATATGTATCTATTGTTTAAAATATTAACATCATGATTAACTTTTTTCTGTATGTTCAAATGAACTTACAACTTTTTATATAATTAATGAAGCACACTTCTGGGAATGTCTGTTAGAGACTTTCCAGAGACGTTTGGCGTGTAGGTCAGTAAGCTATGGGAGGGAAACGTCTGCTCTGATTGTGGCTGATTCGTTTCATAGACTTGCACCCAGGATAGAATGAAAAGAAGGAGTAGGAAGTTGGCCTCTGACCAATAGCTCAATTCTGCTTCAGTGGATATGTCTTTCGCTGCTGATAGTGGCTGTTGACACGAAATTCCATTTTCTTCAGCCTTTCAGTGTGTGAATGAACTCACATCACCTACTCAGCATGGATCTTCCAGGTCCTCATTGAGGGCTAGCACGATGTCCTTGGTCAATCTTTTCTGAGGCTTCCACCTTCATGGACTGAGTAACATTGGATCTTTGGTTCTAACATGAGGACAGCTTTGGTAGCCACCTCTAATTCTTAGAAAGAATGAAATATTTCCTTTATTGTATGTATATATGAAAGTTACGTAGCATTGTGGAAAGGAAATAATTATGTGCATCTCTAAATAAAGCATCTCTTAATTTGGAATACTAAAACTTATATAAAACTAAATTCAACCCTGGGCTTGCTGGTATAGTACTCCCAGTGATCCCTGTACTTGGGAGGCTGAGGCAGGAGCATCACCTCCAACCAGGATCTGTAGTGACTTCAAGGCCAGTCTGAACTACCTAGCAAGCAGACTCTGGAAACTAAATCAAACAAACTAATTTCAGAACTCTACGGGTTATAATCTTTCACAAAGTTTTTTCTGTAAATAAGGTACATGATTTGACCCCATGCTTTCAAAAATATATTAGTCTTGATTTTCCCTTGAATATTTTACATGAAATTGATATGACATCAAATGACAACTGAGAAAATTTAGTTAGTATTTACTATATTGCTGAAAATTAATTTTTGACCTGTTTTTAACAAATTTTTTTTCTATCTGCTATTGTTTTTGTTTTCAGATTAAAAGCATTTTATTAAAGTATAATTAATTTTTACTCATATGCAGTAAGTTTCTCCAATCTTAAAAGTATGCTATGATGAGTTTTGATAGATGTTTATACTCAGATCAAATTCCTCTATTCCTCTTTATCGACTGATAAACATATGGTTTGGTGGATGGATGGATTACTGCTTAAAATATTATGATTAAAGTTACTATAAATCTTATAATAAAAGATTTTGTGTAGCTATACATACTTCTCAATGCAGAAACAAATTATAAGGCCAGTGTATCAAACTTTATTAGAAAGAATGCAACAGAGGAGGTTTTACACTTTGCATTTCCATCAGCAATGCATAGATCTTTTTCAGTAATAAATCCTCTCAAAAGTTTTAGTAGTTGTACCAATTTATGGTACACTAATTATGGTGTGTGTATATGCTGTCATAGTTTATGTTAAACTAATAATAATTCCAGAACTACATAAGAATTAGTGTCTTGGTTACTTTTTCTCATTGCTGAGACAAAACATTTAGCTCACAGTTTGTGGAGGGTTCAGGCCATATGCAGTTGGGAGGCACAGTGGCACAAGGCAGGCGACAACGGCTCATGGTGGTAGAACACAGCAAAGCAACAAGAGAAAAAAAAGAGGAGCACCGAAAAAGGTTCTTTCTGCCCCTTATATTGTACGTAGGTCACACGCAGTAGGGTGTAACATCCACACCCATAATTCCAGCATTGGACCATGAATCAGTCACAAACCCTAGCAGCCCGCCTCCACAACCGAATGAGGCCTTGAGGGTACAACCAGACACAAAGGACAAAACTCCACCCCAAGCCTCCCAAAGAGTCATGCACATTCTTTGTATAAAAGGCATTTAGTCCAACTCTAAAAGTTGCCAATCCTACAGGTTTCAGCATTGCTGAAAAGGGAAAGTCCCAAGTTTCCTCTGAGATTTAAGATAAATGCTTAGCTGTGAACCTCTCTATAAAGATAATGAAAGTCAAACATTCTCAACATTCAATGGCACAAGATAGACATTTCCATTCCAAAAGATACAAACAGCGGGATACAAAGTATTGAGACCAAAGCAAGTCCAATCTCCAGCACGGTAGACATTCAATCCTGCAGTTCCATGTAGAACATCTGAAGCAACCTGTGGTAAGTTGTGAGCTCTAGAAGACTTTTGTGACTCTGTCCTTATGGCACTTCTAGTGGTTGTAGCTCCCATAGCATGTCTTTTAAACCTGCCCTGTTCAATCTTTGCAGCTTTTCTTAGGTGATCCACATTCCTGGCTTTTCTAAACTTCTGGAGTTTCCACCACACCTTTTGCTTCACCCTCACAACTTCACACATTGCTCTCTCAGGGGCACACCGCCTGGACTGCCGGTCCTTCTTTTGAAATCTAGGTGGAAGCCTTTTTAACCTTGGATCTCTTGCATTGTGCATGTACCTAACACCAGCACCATGAGGATGATGCCAAAGTGCTCTGCCAGCTGGAGCAGTAGCCAGGCTTCCTTCTCTCTTGGCTGTCAGGGTCAAGTACCTGAATTGCTGGGCACTCAGAATCCAATTTTGAGGAACAAATTCGTTAGGTCACCACCATTTTGGAACCTGCTGCTGCCATTTTGGAACCTGGTGTGGTCACTGCCACCATTCTGGAACATGGTGTTCTGAGGATTTTTCCTCCAAAGCAAAGTCTTTCACTTTTGCAGGTTTGAGGACGCAAAGGATGGTCACTTTCTGCTTCTTGTGATGCACTCACGTCATCTTTCATATTTTTCTGTTCCTTCTTAATAGTTGAGATCTCTTCGGCTCTATCTTTACAGTACACAGCTTCACTGGAACTTTTTCCTGACCAAACTCCCAACATTTTAAATCATCTTGCTAGGTTCTTATTTTCTTTATTTAAAGAAAGAAAGAAAGAAAAACAAAATGGAAAAAAAGGTAGAATAATACAGAATTCAAAAAACTTACACTAAGAAATAGCTAGTTGATACATATTGTTCGAATTACAAAATCAAAGTATAAAAAGTGGATAGACACTCTAACATTGACAGTGCAAACCATTCTGTTCAATGATCCAACAAAATTTAGTAATATGGTCATCTATCTTACACACATACTTACAGTTGATTTGCAATGCAAATCTTGATGAAAACCCCCAACAATAACCATGCCACTGCCCCAATATTTGACTGCCTTAAATTTTCTCTGCCAGATTAAGTAGTCCACTGTCCATCTTAGTCTTAGGAAAAGTCTCTAGTATAAGCAAAATACAGACAGACTTTCAATCAAGCCAAAACACACATCTTTTGAAGTCCAACAATCAGTGCAGGACCTCCCAAGCCTGGTCCTCACTGCTAGGATTTATATCAGCCTTCTGGTCTTGTGTGTGCTTACCAGAATCTCTTATACAGAATGGTCTAAGGCGTTCCAGCTCTACTTTCTCAGGCTACATCTGCTAACCTTTCCAAACTCTTTTCAAGAGCCATTTCCAAAGACTCCTGAACCACATGGTCAAGCATAGTCACAGCAATGACTCGAATCTTGGTACGAAATTTTGTCCTGACTACTTTTCTCTCATTGCTGAGACAAAATGTCCAATGCCCACAATTGAGGAAGGAAAGGTTTATTTAGCTCACTGTTTATGGAGGTCTTAGCTGGCTCCAAGGAAGAGTGGCACATGGCAGAGTGCGATATAAATGGCAGTGAAAAATAGCAAAAACAACAAGAGCAAAAATGGAGGAGCATAGGCGAAGACTCTTTTTGTCCCTTATGTTGTACGTAGGCCACATGCACTTGGGTGTAGCACTCAGACCCATAATTCCAGTATTGGACCATGAGTCGGTCACAAACTCTAGTAGCCTGCCTGCATGACTGAATGGGACTTGAGGGAGCATCTAGACACAAACCATAATGTTATGATAGTATGATTCCATTTCCTGATTTCTTCACTTTCTGTGATATTATTATATATTTCACTTCCACATATATTTTTAACCAATATTTCTATTTAAAAGAGGTACTTCATGTCTGTGCCTCAATTTACTGTTCCCATTGCCATTTATTTCTTCAGGAATACCTGGTCTTATAATCTGGATTCCATTAGTATCTCTGGGAGTATAGATGTTCAACAAGTCATTTGTCCAATAAGCTTTTGATCAGAAAATTCCTCAGCCTATGCTTTGTCTTTAAAATAAATTTATGAGATATAAATTATATGAATGCCATTAAATTTATCTATTTACATTGTACAACTCAATGATTTTTAGTAAATTTACGAGGTTATGTAGACTCACCATAGTTTAGTTTCACCATTATAAAATCTTAGACACCATGTCATTGCTAATCACCTTCTGAAAGTCATTAGTAGGGAGGCAACTACTAGCCTACTTACCACTAGGTTTCTATAGATTTGCCTATTTTCTACATTTCAAATAAATGTAATCATGCATCACCAGATCTCCTTTAGGTTTTCCTTTATTCACTTAGAATAATGTTTTAAACATTTCTTCCATGAGCTATTTTTCATTAATCAATACTAGTCTGTTGTAAGAATAAACCACTTTTAAAAATCCACTACTTTTTGGCTGTCATGAATAATCTTGATGCGAAAATTCATGTGAGAAACATTTGGCAAAAAGATACATTAATTATGATAAACTTACATTTAAAGTTTTAACAAAATGCCCACTTTTCAATATGTAATTTTATAATATCACTGAGAATACATAGATATTCTTATTTTCCTATACTTTCAGCATTTGCTATTTATGTTAAGGAACTGAAGAGTTAATTTAGATTTTCTTCTTTATAAATATGTAATTGCTGAAATATTTACTTGATATATATTATGTTTTATTATACACGATGAATTGATAATTACATTCAAACTCATTCATGATATCCACTTCTTTATTTGCTTAACATTGTATATGTACTTTGTGTGTATTCACGTGTGTGTGCATGTTTGTGTGTGTATGTGCTGAGAATGTCTGAGATCTATTTGTGTTCACATATACGATTCACTATTATTATGCTCCCATAGTATACTTTAAATCTCCAGAGCATATTCTTCTGCAAAACTGAAATTTTGTACCTTTGACAGTCAACTCCTACGCTACAATTCCCTTTCACTCCTAAGTACCACCATTCTGCTATCTGTTTTAATAAGTCAACTTTTAATATTTCACACATGTGAGATCGTATGGTAGATCTCTTTCTATGACTGCATATTTTACTTATCTTAATAAAGAGTTTATTTAAGATGAAACAACATTCCCTTGTGTGAGACATAAACACAATCTATTTATCTGTTTAGGGACATTAGTTTTTTATATTTCCAATGGTTGAACTATTCTGCAGAGAACATGGGTGTATGGATATGTTTACAGTTGCTGTTTATTTCTAATACTCATTTTAAAAAACTTTCAGTGTAGCATCGTTAGTAATGTTTTGTTCTAGAACCATTTTTGTCAATTTTCTAATGGATTATTTCCTAATGTAGAGCAAGGAAAAAAATCTCTTAAGGGGAAAAACTGAAAACATCACCAAATGTACCTCTATACAGTATTTGTTGGCTATATAATACATTTAGGCAAAAATCATAGCTAGATGTCTCATTTAGTACTTAATCATTCTGAACTGGTTGATAGCAGATAGAAATGTACTTTCATTAGAAGGATATAAATTTCCTTTTTTGCATTCTGCCAAATAATACAAACTTAAAATTGTTGCTGTCGGTTTGTTTTAAATGCCCATGTGCAATACAATATTTATGCAGGATTTCGTGAAATCCATTCAGCATATGCTCTACCGGGTGTCCTATTACCTGTGGATCAAATATGATCATCAAATTTTTATGTACTGTGTTGGTTAGTATTATTTTGACCCTTCTTAGATTTACTGAACTATGTTTTAGTGCTAGGTCATTGACCTACATTGAAAGACTTTATTTGAAACTGCTACGTGAAATACATTATTGTAGGCAAAGGGAGAGAAGCATGAGAAAACAGTGAACTCTTTATCACACAGAGTTTTCTTTATGAGAAATGAAGGAGGAAATTTCCCTGGGGTTTAACAATCATGAACAGCTGTGCTTCTACTGAAAAACTAATGTGATTTCATATATGGTCCCTGAGAATCTAGTCACACATCATGCTTTGGTCGCTAGGAACTTTATTTGTGGACCATCATTCCCTGCTCCTCTATAATGCAATATGGCATACATGTTTACTGTACTTATTTGATCTCCAAGCTGATTGTTTCTCTTTGTAATGACTCCCTTTCCAGTATGTATTTTTCTAATTGAAACAGTGTGTAAGATGCTTCAAATGATTTGTGAAGTGAGAAAAGTGATTTTAAGAATAAATCAAAACTGTGTTTTCTGATTTTCTATTCTATTTATATTTGATAATTATTATATCCTGTATACTTTAACTATTTACAATCTGTTAAACACTTATTAATATATCTTTATATATCTCTTGTTGCCAGGATTGGTCTTGGATAAAAGAGATATGTCACATATTACCTGGCTGAACAGAGGCTTAATTTTGGTCATGGAGAAATTAACCTTAAAATAATAATGTGAGAGGAAGAGGCAGCCAAAAGGAAAGAGAGGAAGACTTTTGTTAGGTACAACTAAGCTAAATTTATTTAAGTTCAATTTCAAGAGATTTCTGATAGAAAAGTCAAAAAGTGGTAGAAACAGTTCATGGAAGAAAATTCCTGCCAAAGGGAACAGGAAATGGAAATTCATCAGGACACAAGAAAGGATCTGTGGCTATTTCCAATGGATTTGAGAACAGGTTATCAGAGGATAGTCAGGAAATAAGATTCAATCAAGAAGACCTGGATCTGCAGAAGGATCCCTATAGAAAGGAACTAGGTCAGTCACACAGATTTGTTGTATTTTCCTGATCTCCAATCATTGTTTCTTGAAAACTTGGGGCATTTGAAGAATATTGATTCATAGAATAGGTGCCCAGCAAGCACAAATATGCATGTCATTAATGATATCTTTAATATTGTTTCCTTCATAAGCTTTTGCATTCATGAATTGCTTTAGAAAAGGAAGCTTGTGTTATATCTTCATTTTGTCAATTTTCTATTTCTGCTCCCTTCTTCTGGTGTTTTTATGGAGAAAGTGAACTGAGAGTCATGTATCTGGAGTCTGAACTCTGATGAGGTGCGTCTTCTAGGTGGGGCAAACAATATGACCTCTGAACCCGTCATCAGGCAACTAGCAGAGGTGAATAAATGCACTGGAGCAGGTTGGAAGTGTTGGGCTTCTATCTGAGCTTTCTAGGTCTTACCAGTGCTGCAATAAAATTTACACAAGTTTTTTGTCTTTGCCTAATTGATGTATCTGTGGTGGTAAAGTAAACATGGGCTCCTCTATATAATTTCTGCTTTAAGGAAAGTGTTTTTCCCCACGAGCTGCTGAAGAACATATAAAATCAGTGAAATTTTTAGACTCTATAGGTTTTGTTTCCCTGCTATGAAGGCAACCCTTATTTTAATATCCCTTTCTGCTCCTTTGATTCTGAAATTTTCACTTTGTTGTTCCTCATGCTCTGAGAATCTGAATCATTGTAAAATCCTTTACCAATTTTTATTTCTACAAGGTTCAACGTTTGTACTCCCTCAAAGTCAGCTACTGCGAAGGCAGCTGTCAACCTTAAACGACGGACTAACGAAAGCTTTTTTTTTAATGAGTCGTTTAACCACCAACCTTCTGGTCATAGATTATATGTGTAATTTATATTGAATGCAAATGTACAGAATATATAGATCTAAAATATATATTCTAGATATTTAGTAAATATCCATATATATTTAAACTCTATTTTCCATAGCTTAAAAATCTAGAGTACCAAAATGAAAGAATATTGCATAACAATATTAATTTATACTTTTCAATTTTTGAAAAGGATTTAACATTATTTACAGTTTAAAAACAAACTGCATTAAAATTAACAAAAAAAAAAACCCCTGCAAAATCCCAGTAATAAAGAATAAAGAAGAATATTGAAATGTGTAAGAAAACACTCTAAAAACTTTTTAGAACATCTTGTGAAAGGGAAAGGGAAAGAACTGTCTAAAAAGGGAAAGAAGTAGTCATTGTTAGTCCAGTGCTGTGATTTGAAACTCATTTTTTTCATTGTTCTATTTAGTTTGGATTCGTTCTGTTTCAGTTTGTCTAATAATATTATATTTGATGGCATGGAGAGGTATTTCAAAGATAACAAAATATATTATGGTAACCATTTTTGATTTCCTATTAGCTTGATTTGAAGCCCTGTATTGCTTTCATTGCTTTGATTTGACTGATTGTATTCTATTTTGTTTTGTTTGATTGCATCATGTCTGATGATATAGGCAACTACTTTGAAGACAATAAGATGCATTATGGTAAGATGCATTGTGGTTTTCCTTTTATCTTCTTTTGAAGTCCTATAATGTCTTCATTGTTTTGTTTTCATTGGTTTTGCTCTGTACTCTTTTGTTCATTGTTATTATACCTAATGATATCTTTTGAAGAAAGCAAGGGCCATTATGGTAGCCATTGTAGATCTTCTTGTATTTTGTTTTTAAGTCATGTACCATGTTCATCCTTTTGTTTTGATTAACTCTATTCTGTTTTGTTTCATTTGGTTTTATTCTCTTCAAAATGAAATTTAAAAAAATGTTTTGGAACAAAGAAACCAGAAAGACCCCTGAAATGTACCCTTTAAATTATTTCCACCGCTAACATCTTGCTTTAAATTATGCCTGCAGAAAGGGTTTGGGAAGAATACTTCAGGAATTTGCTAAATTGTTATCTCATTGCCTGGGTTCAGTCCCACTCCACCCTCAGAAGCTGGTCTTTCTCTACCATGCCTAACTCACTGGAAGTTTGCTACACTGATCACTCACACTTGTTTTCCGGGATGCAGGCTCTTCTCTGGAACTCACATCCACTTTCTTGACATTTTTTACTGACATTTCTATCTCCCAGAAGGGTGGCAGGATTTGTAAGCAAACAGTTAGGATTTATGCTTGCTGTCTTCTCCTTTGCATGTGCTGTCTTTTTTTAGTGCTCTTCACATATGTGTGTCCAAAGATTGTCCCGCCTCATATTCCCACTTGTGACCCTGGACTTCGGGCCTTTTTTTTCTGGCTTTAAATTAGGGCCAGAAGTCTGCCTAGATGCAGGGAAAAGAAAAAATATAAAACTCGGCATGCATAAATCTGGTTTTAGCTCACTGATAGTCTAGTGCTGTAAGCTAGTCTTCTATAACATCATGATAGATGCACAGGTGCTCTTTGCAAAACCAAGGGGCAACACTGGACTTAAATTTTTATTCAGTATATCACTCATAATGATTTGTCTAACCCCATAGTTTTCACATTGTTTACTGCTCCCTGAACTTTCAGCAAGAGCAAACAATCTTCCAAAAATGCTTCTCTCAGTTTGAAGGGCAATTAATGGGGAACACATCACAAAGGTTATTATGCCTATTTTCTGACCAGAGCCCTTTGAATCACCCAAAGGGAAGCTAAGTAGTATTTTGACATTCATTATTGGCTGAACACCGACTATGTGTTTCTGGAGATAAGATTGGCAAACTGCTTCCGCAGCCGGAGCCACACAGCATGACACGTGCTTGTGAAAGGGACTCATCTGGTCTAAGATCTCCTGCCCTCATAGCATGCAGAGTTCAGCTGGAATTTGTAGCCTGAGTAGTATTTCTTTCCAAAGGCCATTAACCGTCCGTGCGACTGTAATGTTATTAAGAGCTGTAACATTCCATTCATCCTGGACTTTTGAGTAATAGTATGTCTAATTGCATAGAAACACAGTTAGTCAGGAAGTCATTTCTTCAGTTTCTAATTCAAAGTTTATGTTTGTTTAAAGTGAACTTCAAAATCACCAGGTTAGTGCAATACATTTTTAAAATAATATTTTAAAAGAAAATGGAAAAACATTCACATTAAAATTTCACAGTCCTCAGGGTTCATTCCATCTCCCAGTATTTGTTTATTGCTTCTTATTTTTCTGGTTTTCTAAACTTCTGTGGTATTTTTGTCCTGGAACCTGCTTGCAAACCCTTAGGAGTCTCTGTTTTTCCTAATGCTGTTCATGGAATACTAGGAAAGTCCTTTGAGTTGTCAGCAATTTTGTCATGCCTCACTGTGTCATGTGCACATTTTGCAGTAAGCCTTTGAGCTCCACATCTAATAACCCAAAGGAGTGACTTAGAACAGGTGGACAATGCTGGTTTCCTTCCTGTTCTGTTGCCTTGTTCCATCATTTTCCATCTTTTTCCTTCGTAGGCTGATGTTCAGCTCCGTCATGCTGTTTTTACAGCAGCTGTTCAAACTTTAATGAGGACAATCAATGCTTGCTCTGACTTTTTAAAAAACAGATTAGAACTCAGAAATTACAATGTCCAACAACTCTGATTGAGTAAACACAATTATATTAAAACTGTGAATTAAACGCAGTATCTTACAAATTTAATTCCTTAATTTACAGACAACCAAGGACTAAATGTCTCTGTTTAACTGGTGTGCACCCTAAATTGCCATTCTGCCATGGTGACCTTGTTTTAGCAAATAGCACTCAAATTCATTGATTCACTTTCTACCCTAAGGAGACCAGTTATAGTTTGTCTCCCACAGGGATGATCAGAATCAGGGCAGCTTATTTGGCACCTGTTATTATAACCCCTTAGAAACCTGATCATCCATGTTTGAAACAGATACAGCCATAACTCTCAATAGTATACAGGTTTATTTTGCTTGCTATATTTCTTGAACAGATAATTCATAAGATAAAAGGAAGTTTCTTACACTGACATTTAAGCATCACATATGCTCATTAACTGGTGGTCACTAAAGTTCCTGTTTGTTTCTGGCCTTTTATCCTATGGACCGATAATAAAGTAAACTCTAATATGGAGATTAAAGGTACTCATGGCCCTTCCCTATGTGCACATTTTTCTTGTCCTTGTGATTTATACAGCTATTTTATGGCTGTCCAGTTGTTCATGCTATTTAGACAAAGACCCACACTTTCTGGCCACCCTCGGTATGCTGATGAAGAAGGACCCCACGCCCTGAGACTACTTACAGGAAGAGACTCTGAGACATCGTATAATCAGCCCCACCTTGCCAGGTTGACTCACATCGTCCTCTTTCCTGTTAAAAAGAAGAGTGCTTCCAGAGTTTATCATCTTCTTCTCTACACAGTATCTAATTTCTACCATTTTAGTATTTGTGTTCCTACTAAGAGGCTTTTCCATTTTTCTAGTGCACTCACATGTTTTCATACCATAAAGTTTAATCTCTAATGTACCTTGCTCTCATCTAAATCCAATAAGCTGTAACCAAGTCCCCTTACCATCTGTTTCCTGTTCTGTCTCTTTCTTATGGCGCCATCAGTCTTCCAAGGTTCCGGGAAGATTCCTCAGGGTCCTATTGGTGGACTCCTATATTCTTACCTACCTTGTATTGCAGGTAGCAAAGCTGCTGTAACAGGTCTCATCTTTCATTTCCTTCTGTTTCCCTGGTTTGCAGTCCAGTGTCCCATGTCTGGTTCCAGTGTAATCTGTTACCAGCTTAACTTTTCAAAAGTAAAAGTAGAAAATAAGTTTCAAGCTTCCTTCCCATATTCTTGTATTGGGAGTATCTGTCTTTTTTGAGATGAATTCAGAACCAAATAAGAAGGTTATTACACAATCACTTTTTCTGTATTTACCTGTTCTTTGGCCTATGCTCAATGCCTTCTCATACTACTCTTTAATTTCTTTTCCTGTTCTTTCTTGTACCATATGTCTATGTGCTGCCATCTCATAAAATCTTAGAACTGAGACCCCATCTTACCTCACTCTGCACCCAAACTTTCTTTTTCCTAATGTCATCTCACAAAGGAGAAAACTAACACTGATAAAATTGTGACATGGATATCTGACACCTAATTGATAAAAAGAAACTAGAATTTAGAATTCCTGATAACTGTTTTCATACTAAATTGTGAAGACATACCAACTCGCGGTGTTAATGACAAATAATTGATTCATCAAATGATTCGTTCTCCAGTAATCAGCACGTTTTCTATTTTATTTTATGTGAAAATGTGTCAGTGCAGTTTTGCTGAACATCAGTCTTTCATCTCTTAACAATTTGGAAGCTCTTGTCTCGCACTGTACTTCAACATGTTTCTGTTCCTCCATGCATATATTCTTTTCTTCCGTTTGTACTTGCATAATAATTTCTTGCTCAAAGTTTTCCCTTGTCTCTGCTCCTCCTTACATTCCAACTTTTCTTGTTTACTTTGAAAGACCTGTCCCTATGGTTGTTCTCTGACCTGATCCTGAACCTTTTTGACTTGATGCCTTGAAAGCTCCTGATTTTGGTCTCTGATAATGAAATGGATTCACCATGTTATAAAGATTATTTAGAGTTTTTTTTTTTTTATTTTCAAGTTAGTAGAAATACAACAAACCAAGACAGAACAAAGCCAATGGAGACAGTGCAGTGAATTTGGTACAGAAATTCACAGCAGGTTACTGGGATAACAGTAACAGGTATCATAGTGTATCTCATTGTCTTCACAATAGTTGTCTAGTCAATTAAGTATAGCAAAATCAAACCAAAGGCAGAACATTATAAAATCAATCGAAAGAGAATATTGAATAGAGTAAATCAATTAATCATAATGCAAACAAAACTGAAAACAACACTTGCTTTCCAAGAGAAGATAGAGGAGACCCCCCCCCCATATTTGCTATGTTGCATACAGTCATGCTGCCAAGAGATGCTCAGACCTCTGTCCTCAGTTGCTAATGGGTGTGGGGGTGTGTATGGGATGTTTGATTCGAACCCCGCACACCAGTAGACTCAAGAGACACTACTGCGTCTCCTCCTGGCTCACGCCAGAGGAAGAGGCTTACCAAGAGGGCGGACAAATTGCTTCTTTGTGCAGGCTCCTGGGTTCCACCATGGCTGTGGCCAGATCTCGGGGCCCTTCTCTGCTTCTCCTTATTCAGAGATTTTGAGGTCTCTCCCACATCAGGAAATTATTTAGCTATCAATTTTCAACTAAAGCAGAGAATTTCAATCTTTCTGCAAACAAAGAAGCTTTTTTATTTTTTTGTAATTTTTGTAAAACCCAAAGCATCAAATAGTGAGGCTTGGAAGCTGCACTTCCTAACAAATGCTTGTTGAATTAAGAAATAAGTGTAAGGCCGAACCACATAGTCATAAGGTCTTTGATTTATAAACTTAAAGCAAGACTAAAACTCTTACTTTTCAATAAATAGAGTTTCAAATATTTATCTTTTAACATGGTATAACCAGTATAGAATCAGGGATTCATTCTTGTTTTACTCATTGATTTATATTTAGGAAATGTAATACACTTAAAATTGCAAGTCCTGTCTGAACAATTTTGGATTCATAAGCTTACAGATCCTCCTATATGTCCTTTTTCTTCTTTGAAAGAAGTAAAGAAGTTTTGCAATTTAATAAATAATTACCAAGAAAAAAAACCCTCTGGTAGCAGAATCTACTTGGCCACAGTTTATCTACTTACAGCATCATGTCTGCTGATTGGCCAGGCCCCTAAATCCATGCACTAATGAACTCAATATGTGCAATGGGGGAATAGGGAAAACCCTAAACCCCAAAGCTTCAGCCCCTGTAAGCCTCCTTGGTGTAAGCAGTCATACCAGTGACAGTTACTGCTTCCCCGATGCAACATGAGCCGCAGTTTGTATCTACCTGTAATACTGCAACTGGACAAAGCTCTGAAACTACTAAAATATGTAGCAAAATTAATTGGTGGCCATTGTGTTTATGTACAATAGAACCTTGCAATAAGTGCCAAACCTCAGAAAAAAGCTTCTGTCATTTGAAGGCAGGAACTAATATCCAAGGTTAATTAATGCCATGCCCAATGTTAATGAGTACACTATAAATTAGATCGGCATTATTTTCTGTCTAATGTTCTCCTCTGTTGGGTCTTAGTTTTTAATGTGGATATCAGGAAGATGTACTTGGAATTCTGGCTTTGCTACTTGCAGCTCTAGTCAGTGTTTCTCAAACTCTGAGTAAACACTGGAGAGGTTATGAAATCTGTGCACTGAACACTTGACTCAAAATATGGGGTGGATCTTGAATTTTAACACTGTGATCTTGAGGGAAAACACTGATGAGTTTTAAGGGGAAGACCCCATGACATGGCATACATAAATCACTATTAAATGCAGACATATGCCCTTTTCTACTACCTGAAAGCCTGAAAGTGATCCTCAGAGGTATTTTATACACCCACACTGGAAGGGTCACACCCTCCATACTCAGCTTTTCTCACTTTGTGTGCCCATCGTCTCTCTGCCCTTTTCCTTTCTCATCCACTTCATTCATTAGTTTATTCCATATTAATGGGAAAGTAACTCCTTCAATAGCTTGCGTTATTTCTAAATGCATTAAAATGGATTCTTTTCTTTACTGGAAGCATTTTTAAGAAAACATGAAAATGACAACTGATACAAAACTAAGAAAAACTTTAGTTAGCAAATGAACGATGTAGCCCTTTAGAAGCTCTGCTTGTTACTGTCTGTTCCAGTGTCACTAGCTTTGTAGATACAATGTGTGGTAACAGCTACTCAGTAAAAAAAAGCACGGGTAAATGCATTCATGTCTGAATATGAGGTTAATAAAAAAGTTTCACATCATTTCTCCCTATAGATTTTGTTAACTATTTCTCTTTATCATAGTATTACTTAATTAACAATAAAACCAATAAAATGGCCAATGAAGAAATCATAGGACCCACTTTTCTTATTAATAAGCACATTATAGGAAACTAATGTGGTTTATTAATGTAAGTGCCCAAGGTGCACTTACATGTTTCTAAATTTTGGCCTTTAAAACTAAGAATATCTAATTTTGAAATTATGGCATAACTTCATGTATTCCTATGTTCCCTGGAAGGGTGAAGGGTGTGGAATACATCACGTGTCCAGCCCCTTTTCTCTCTTCTCTCCCTGATGTAAACAGCTCCTCTCTGTGGCAGACCTCTCCAGTGAGCTACTTCTGCATTTCATCTGCTGACCATGACCTGAACAGGAAAATAGAGGTCTTTAAAGTGTGGGTGTCAGGCATTCTGTCCTGTCTACTAGGAAAGTGAGTGGGACAGCAATTTGTGTCAGGAAATCTGAATATAATCAATTAAAAACCCCACGGTTAATTAAGAAATGGATCCTGAGTACCTACTCAAATTTTCTTTGACTTTCTTGCGTCTGGAAGTCTGACACAGGAGCACAAATTTGAAAGCTGCATTAATCCTTATAGACCAAGCTAGATGCTGTGATAATAAAGAAAGTTGAACATCTCAGTGACATACAAGGGTCGATAAACAAAGACCCAGATGCCAACTCCAGCCCACAACCTGTTTTAGTAGATAATGTTCTATTGAGTCATAGCTATGCTCATTCATATGCATTTTGTCTGTGGTGGCCTTCTTACTACAATGGTAGAATTGAGTATTTGACACTGAGGTCATAGGATCTGTAAGCTTAAAATACTAACTGCCATATTACAGGAAAAGTTTGCTGACTCGGAACTGAAAGCATAAAATTTCCATCTCTTGCTCATGTGTGTATGTGTCTAAACACTTCCCATAGCAACTTACTTACAAGCATTTGGCTCAGAAAACAACTCGGTTCCATTTTAAGACTCCATTGTGTCACAGTAGGCTTTCACTGTCACCGTATGTCAGAGCTAAAAGGTCTCATGCCAGTTCTTACATGCTTTATCCTGGATCAAAACAAAATCACTCACTGGTGATGACCAAATAATGGGCTTACTAACTGAAACAGTTGTGAGTTGGTCAAGAGAAGTATTTGCCTAATCACTCATATAAATACCATACAAATGATATTTTGAAGCCACGAGACTACACCAAATCAAAAAGAAGAAAGAATGCTCAAAAACTATCTTGGTCCATTGTGAAACAACATTAAGAGCTCAGAAAAAAGAGTAAATCTAGTAAGGAAAATGAAATGTAAGAAACAGGGAAGTAAGTGAAAAACCAGTTACTTACAGATGTCTTAGATAACAAGTGAGAAAAGTGTATTAAGAAGAATTTGGGTAGTAAATATTATTGACAGGCCAAAAAGCTTGAATACTGGGTTGAGTGTAATTTTAAAGCCAGCTTTGACAATAGCCATTAAATTAGTTGGAGTAATCAGAAAGCCTAATTGGAGTTAACTGAAAACTAGTCAGGAAGTAAATAAAGCATTAGAGAAAGGAAAATTCAACAAGTATTTAAAGAAAGTTTTTCATAAAGAAAAATGAGTAAAATGGGCTTTATATAGATAGCAGAATCAAGAGTTTGTTTCACCTTTTAGACAAGATAAAAAAAACTTCATGTCCACATATTGATGAAATTTATACAGTAAAGAAAAAAATACACTGATGCAAATGTGAAGAGGCAATTGCAAAGTCACCCAATGAGAGAAGTCAATGAATGAATCTAGCTGACAAGAGGAAAGACTGCTCTTATTAGAAGCATGAATAGTACTCTTAAAGGAAAGTAATTAGCACTTCCCAGCACAACAGTTAGAAAACAATATCTTCTTTTTCTTTTCAGCAAAGTGAATTTAAACATATTTCCTTATTCTGCAATATTTTGAGAAAAATCTCCTCCAATTAGGTCAACAGCTTTCTGACTTTAAAACATTAATGTTTTAGCCCTGGTAATACTTTATAGTTAGTAAAACACTGCCTGGATTTTTTTTAATTACTATAATCCTAATACCATCCCCATGGTGCTGAGATAGCCAGATGTTCATCTTAAATTGTACAGTACTTCTAGAATTGAACCTTCAGAAAAGTTTTATTTTTCCATGGAAAGTAGCTCTTTTCATGGTGAACTATAAAATTTCAAGTGGAAACTACCTATGCTCTGAATACCATTTAATTTTTCTAATATCAGCATTCAACTACTGTATATATTTTAAACCACAGCTCTTCTTTTCACTATAAGACATGAAAATGTGACTTTTTTCACATCAAAGAAATAAAGGTAAAATTAAAAGTCAATCCCAGTCCAGGCTTTTGATTGCATTTAATTTATGCCATATGTGTGTAGGGGTGTGGATGCCTGTGTCTAATTATAAATAAAAGAGTAGAATTTAATAATCTTCACAATTTAACATGTTCATTTCTTATTTTAAAAGACCTTTTTTTCTAGAGCTACAATAGTTGGCATGAATCCCATAAGTTTCATTACCTTTTTTTCTTGGCCTTTTAAAAAAAAACAGCTTGCATATCTCCAGCATTGCATAAAATACCCATTTGTAATTATGCTTAACCTTTCCAAAGCCTCTGGGTACAGTCTGCTCATTAATCTTTAACCTGACAAGCCTTGAGGGTAGTGAAATTGGTACTTCTGTGTATTAGAGGCACAGAGACCATAGACTAGCGGTACAAAAGGGGTAATTAAGAGGCGGTTTAAAAGAAGTAGACCAAAACTAGAAAGATTCGATAATATTACGGTAAGTGTCAGCTAACTGTAAGGACAATAGAATGCAAACCATTATAGTTAGAGTTTGGAAATAAACTATACATTTTTATCACAAAACCAATTTATTAATACCCAGTCCTACTCCAAGGGAAAATAACTCACCAAATTTATATAAAATATTTACAAATATCAAACAAAATATGGATTGGCCATGTTTTTACAAAATATTCTTATATGCATTTTTCTATATAATATCAAATTATTACAAATATATTTTAAGCAAAGCCAATGCATTTACCTGAAAAATTATTTTTTTGTGATGAAGTAAGTAATGTTTTTATCATTTGCAGATGATTATCGTTTTAGTATTGGTTGTTGATGAGAATTAACATGAGTAAAATACAGATTTCTCCAGGAAAGAATCATTTCCTACAAACATAATTCTGTCTATGCATTTTCTCAACTGTTTAAGTTTGTTATAAAAATAAATAGATCCACAGAAATTTATACAAATGACATATTTATATATACATATCTATGTGCATATATGCACACTGTATCTGCCTAACACATAATGTGAGATATTCCTTTGTAAAATTTTTAGCCAAAATTATTTTTCAGAAAAGGCAAAATCATTTTATGATTAAATCTTTATAAGTATTCACATATAAGGAGGAGAAAATAGGGAAATGCCTTCATGTCTTTCTATTAAACAACACAACCGTGTAGACTAATACCTTGGTCAGCACACACTTGGGCTTAGTGATATTTAAACCAACAGCTAAATTGCTATAGTAAAGAGATTGTAAAACACGGAAAATAAAGTTTGCTATTTATTTTTCATATTGCTTTCCAAAGGGTATTCCAAATATGAAGGGTAGCAGGGCAGCTCTGTCCAATTCAACCAGTTGCTGCAGCGATCAGCATATAAGGAGTTGTGTGAAAGCTTCTTTAAGAAGATGCTATGGAGTGCCGGGGATTTAGCTCAGCAGGTTAAGGGTTTGCTTGGTAATCAGGAGGTTGTGAGTTCAATACCCATTCCAATAAAAAAACAAAGAAAGAATCACTTAAGATGCTATGGAATTCCACCCAGCGCTACTGCTCATATTCCCTTGGCCCAAATTTAGGCACATTTAAACTTCAAGAACCAAGAGATGTAATATATAGGTTTATTACTAAAATATGAGAATCCTTTTATCATTGGAGTCATGTACTACATTTGTAACTTTTCAGACTTATTGCTTTCTTTTTTTCTTTTGTTTTCAAGAGAAAAAAATAAACAGTGAAACAGAGTTACTTCTTTCAGTTGGAAATATACACTTAAATTTCCTCTTTCTCTTTTTATGGCTCGATACCACATTTGTTTACATTATAAATGAGACTACATCATGTGAGTGTACTGTGGTTTATGTATTTACCTACTGAAGGACATGTTGGTTGCTTCCAAGTTGGAGTAATTATGACCAAATTTCCCGTTACCTTCCATGTAAAGGTTTTTGTGTTTGGGTATTTCGCAAAGCCTTTGTGTAAACACCAAGGATGGTGATGCTGCACTGTATGGTAAGATTACAAGCCAACCACCTTCCGAGGTGACTGTGGCATTGCATACTGCCATCAGCATGGAGTGATGTGCCCAGTACACTCACCACCATTTGGTGTTGTCACCGTACCACACTTCGGACACTCCTGTGCTTGTGTAGTGTTATCTCATTATTGTTTTAAATTACATTTGCTTGATAACATATAAGGCAGAACTTTTTGTGATATGTTTATTTGCCATCTGTGTATTTTGTTAGGTAAGGTGGCAAAATATTTGCCCATTTGTTAATTGGATTGGAGAATGAGTCTCTTATTTTCTTTTTTCCATACTTACCAAGTATTTTTGGATAATTTCATTGTTCATTCTTGTATGTATTTTTATCAAGTTTTTCATTAAATACAATAATACTGGGACCCACTTTTATGCATTTATTAATTCATTGAATATTTAATTACTATTATATATAGACATTCTTCTAAGGGTTATTAATATAGCAATTAAGAAAACAAAGATTCCTGCCAAATAAACCTAAGTTGATGATAAATAACAAATTATTGAGCTGTATATGAGGAAGAAAAATTGGATGTTCCAAGCATATCACTACAATGATAGAAGCAAAAGAGATTCTCAGAGGGGCAGTTTAATTATTTTAGTAATAAAAGCCACATCTCATTTCCTTTCACAGGTTATTGTCAAGAATTCACCATGAGGTTCCATGATGTGACAAGAAGACCAACCAGAAAATACAGTCCTATAAAGTGACATGTAGCAGGGAGAACAGGAACTACTGGGTAAACTGTACAAATGTGTATCACACCAAGCACTGGATTCCCAAATTCAAGAATCATTAGGAGGGGGGCATTGGAAGAATAGTTATCACTGGAATGGTGACACTTGACTAATAAATAAAAGGGGAGAATGAACTCAGCCATGGTAGCGTCTATTAAAGCAATGTTCAAGGCTCAGTGAGGAGCTGGTGCAAATATTCTAAGGCCAGGCATTTCTGTCCTATTTGAAACATATTTAAGAAGGGTTTGCGGTGGAGCAGATTGAGACAGAAGGTTGTTTGGGATGAGGACATCAACGAGTAGGGTGAAAAGCACTGTAATGACATTGTCTTCACTGCAAGTAAAATGGGGCATTATTGTGGTGTTTTGAGCAGCTGTATGAACAACCTAATGTCTTTAAAGGACACTGCTTGTTTTGAGAACACAGTCATAAGAGTGAGAAGGTAAAGCAAGGAACTAGTTTGGAGGTTTTCTCAGTATGTTGAAAAGCCTGGGTCATAGTTTTTCAAATTTATCCTTTGTTTCTGAACACTCAATTAAACCCCATTTCTCACTGTTTCCTGCAATACTGTGGCCATGACATGGAATGAAAAACAACATACAACCCTATGGAGATGGGCCCATAAGAAGCATTGCAATTTACTGCTTTCTTCCCCATCGCCAACTGAATAAAGATAATGCCAAGAGTAGGTATAGTAGAAAAAAAGGAACCTGGATTTCTCTATGGTTACACTGAACTGATAATTTCCCTGGTTGAAAAGGGCTTACCAGATATTAAAATCAAAGTGACAAAGAAAGAAATTTACATAAAATTTAGTCACTGAGATGTAAGTTTTATTTATTACAGTAGCTAAGATTGCTCTAACATACTGAAGTGGAGTTGTGTTTACTATGTGACTTTGGTTTAGTAATTAAAACACAGCTGGCAAGGAGACTGATATCAGAGGCTGAGAAATCTGTGCTTCATACTATTTTGTTGTAAAACATTTGATAAAACTCTACCATAAGATACTGTCAGAATAAGTCACATAACTATGAGACTATAAAGATTTGAAGTGATTAGAAATTGCCAAAGTATTAAGATATATTAGTTATTATTAGCTGTCTTTTGTCAGTGTATCCAAGATAAGCTCAGGCAGGAAGTGAGTGGCTTGAGGCAGGTACTGGAACTAGAGGGGTACAGGTTATGTTAGATATTAATCAAGCACACAATAAGCATGGTAAAACTGTTGTTCTCAACTTGGTAGATGAAGAAATAAGATTAAAAATAATATGAGATGCCAACATTCATATTTCTTAGTTGAAACAAGATTCAGCTTTGTAGTGAAAACACATAAAGGATGCTATCATTCCAAAGAAAATTGTGTTAAACAATTTCAGTCTCCAACATCAAGTTGAAAAACAGAGGGCATGAAGAGTCTTTCGACTTAAGAACAAAGTAGATTTGAAAACTATTTATTACAATGAATTTGGGGCAGAGCACTTCAATTGTGGTCATCTATCAGTACACAGAATTGAGAGAAATTAAATGGATAAGCCTATTTGTTTTTTTTTTTTCAAACAACATGTTGCTAAACAGTGTTCCTTGACTAAAAATATTTGTTGGATTTAACAAGGGCAGGATGCATCCTTTAGAAAGGAAAGACTAAACTCTCTGCTTATATTTATTTCACATCTAAAAATATGAAACGAATTAAGCTTCAACATATGACCCTAGTGTCTCCAGTGTTCCTAGGTGAAATAGTCACCTGTCACATAAAGTACCTGAGGGATCCTATATGAAGTGAAGAAACTTTAGTGAGGCATGACTGACCCCACTGCACTAACTCATTTACTTGCAGCTCACTGTTTTGATACCAAATTTAGTTTAAGTACAATTGTTTGAGTGAGTTAATGGATTATTTTAATTTTAATAAATTCACCTAAAAAGTTAGCAGGTATCTCAAAATATTCCTGTGAAGAAAATATACAATTAAAATGACATTAGTAAGGTATCAATGAGGAAATGGCAGAACTGAGAGTCTTAATATGAATTATTTTAAATTATGTAAAAAAACAAAATAATTTTATTTTCAGAGTTGATAATTGACAATGTTTTTACATTTAAAATTATCAAGAATATTTTTGAAAATATGGCTGACCCTTAATTTATGACATATCTGTTGTGTTGAATTTCTGGAATCTTGATTATTATATGTCTGGGTGTAGATCTATTTTGGTTATAGCTGGCTGGAGTTTTGTGTGCCTCGTATATCTGAATATCATATCCTATGCTTGGGGGAGTTTTCTTTAATTATTTCTGTAAATAGTCTTCATATTTCATTTGTGTTTACCCCTGCTTCTTTACTCCCATTTTTTATTCTTAAGTTATAGATGCTCTTGTCATCTTTTAGCCTTTGTATTGTTACTTCCTGTTTCCTTGTTATTCTTAAGGGATCTTTCCTTTCATGATCACACATTGCAAACCTGTCTTCAAGGTTTGATAGTCTATCTTTAGGGTTTCTTTCAAGCAGTTTTTAAAGCTTTCAATGGAGTTCTTAATTTCTTGGTAATCTCTTTGAATCCGTTTCATGTATTCTAAATTTTTAAAATATTCTTCATCGAAGGTTTCTCTCCTTTTTCTCTGCTCCTCCATTCTTCCATCTGTGCCTTGAGAGGTGCTTAGCATTTCCTTTATTATTTTTCTTATATCTTCCTTTACTTGTATTAATATTTCTGTTTTAAGTTCTTTTATAATTTCATGAAGTTGTTTCTTTATGCCACATGCCATTTCTTCAGAAACTGCAGGTGTACAGCTCCGATCTCTTCTGTGTTTACCTCTCCTGGGCCGGTACTGCTTGGGTTGAAGGCTGGAGACTGTCTTTTGTTTCTTCCTCTTGTCATATTTCTGGTTTCTTCCAGACAAGTGGATAGTAGGGTCCTCAGCACTTCCTGTATTGGTTATAATTACTCTGAAGCATGCTGGCTAGGGGTTGCTCCCCTCTCTAATCTGCTGGTGACCACTGGAGTCTAAGCAGGGGTGGGGTATTCTGACCCCTCTCTTCTGAGCTGGTCAACCACTGGGAGTGTTCACGTTAGTGGGTGTGGTGCAGTTGGGGCCAGTTAGAGTTGGCTTTTAGGAAACCTTGGCCATGGCTATTGGATTGTGCACAGGGGCAGGACTCAGCCCAAGCAATTCTCTCCAATCTGCTCTGCGCTAAGAGTGGTGAATGAAGCTGGCTGCAGTTCTGGTTCTGGACTTATCCTGCCCAACTCCAAAATGGCACATGGCCAATCACCCACTCCCACAGGAGGACTGAGTCCCCCTCACTCACTGAGAGTTGGTGCAGTTCTCTGTTCCACTGTTCCCCTCAATGACTGCATCCTCCTGCTGAGTCCCTCAGGCTTGCCAACTCCCAACATCACCGTGACCATGTGTCTTTGGGTTCCAGTGGTGTTTTGCCCACAATGGGACTGACTCCAGTGAGAGCGCATCTGGCTACTGCCTTGTATCCAAGTTTTTCTTTTCTTTCTTTCTTTCTTTCTTTCTTTCTTTCTTTCTTTCTTTCTTTCTTTCTTTCTCTCTTTTCTTTTTTTTTCCACTTTAGCTTCTGCTTGGGTTGAGAGGATCTATCTCCTTCTGTCTGGTCTTCTCCAGAGTGCAATATTCCAGTATCTAAGCTGTTTCTCTCAGAAAGGCTTTTTACTTTGCTGCTTATTGATCTGCCATCTTCCCAGCTCCAGTCAGATCCTTTTTATTTAGGACTAGTGATTTCTCCCATGCCTCATTTGAATACCTGGCACCTCTGTTGGTCTGGTTTCTCTCTCCTCTGTCTTTCTGATTGTACTAACTGTAAAGTCTACTTCCAGATCTGAGTTGCCTCTGATTTATTGCAGATGCCAGAGCTGCCTCTCTTAAGAACTTGTGTAAATCTCTTAACAACTTGTATAAATGTCTCTTAACAACTTGTATAAATGTTGGTTTATGAAGAGACATGTGGTTGTACATATGTAAACATGTCTAAATGAAGGACCTCCTAAATTCCTCAGTGCTTCAGATTTTAAAAGTCACTTGAAAATATGCCTAATAAATATTTATAATAGAATTAGAAATTTTAAAACTGAATAACATAACTGCTAAATATAAATAAGACTAATCTCAAAAAGAACTTTATAAAAAGAAATACTCTAAATAAAACTGTTTTTCCAAGGTTGCCTCTGCTGGCTTATTTATATTTCTCATCTTCTTTTTGAATATAACAATATAAAAAGCTATACATCTTATACAATTGTCATCATTCCTTTGATATCAAATTGTAAAATTTCACCACATTATAGATAAAGTGGTCAATCAATGGGTGTCTTGTAAAACAGTTTATCTTTGACAAGTACTCCTTCAGTCTTACTAGTTTCTAGGATTCAGAATGCATAATTTGCCTTCATTGTTATTACTTCCTTATTTCTAGAATAGAATAATAATATCTAACTTAATTTGAGTCATGTTGCTAAAATTAGTAAATGTATTAGTTTTCCTGAGCTTTCATAGCAAAAGACAACAGACCACAAATTTATTTTCACGAAATTCTAGACTGGAAGTCTGTGACTAACAGGTGCTAACAAGATTCATTTCTCCCAAGACTTCTCCCTTTTGCCTTCAAAATGAACACCATCTCTGTATGATTACAGAGTTTCTTTTCTGTGCACATGTATTTGGTGATTTTTCAGTCTGGAAGTGTTATTACATTGAAACTTCCTCTATATAGCTTCATTAAACCTTGCTTGTCTTTTTAAACATCTTGTCTCAATGTATGCATTGGAAGTTAAGGTTTTAACATATAAATTTCTGTAAATACAATTCAGTCCTTCATAAATAATTTACTATTTTATAAAGGTGCTTTGAATTATATTATACTTTTGCTAGCTTTCTTTTTCTTTGCTTTAATACATCTAATTTGTTCTAATATTGTCAATCAAACTCAATTATTTCTAAAACAATTTTCTTCCTATTAAAAAATCTAAAGATTATGTGGATTGAAATGGGTGGAAAAACCAAAACCACACAAATTGGCTAGTGATATTTGTTTTTGGCAGTGATGTTCATTTGGCATCATGCTTAATAAGTCTACATAAGTCAATAAACAAACACTTATTTATACATGTCCAGAGAGCCAAAAGATAATGGGTGGCTGTCTGTACAGCATTTGTAAGTGGAAATGCTTTTATTCCTGAAGCCAAACACATGTTTGCTTACTAAGGGAAATCCTACTAATTAAGGCCAGAAAGCAGCTGGTATAACTTATATATTTGCAAGCTTCATTTTGCATTAAGACTCTTAGATGACTTTTAGATGATTTTGTAGAAAAGGTTAAAAGCTAAGTGTACATATATTTTATGTTTTAAATACAAAATCCATGTGTCAAGATGAAACTATGAAAATATTAATGACATCTGTTTAATATAATCTTCAGATAGAGGACAAGAACAACAATTTTAGCAGGCTTTGGAGAACTTCATGCAATTAGGCAAAGAAGAACTGTCTAGAATGATGACAATGATGATGATTCTCTGTAATGATCACTCATTGTTACTGAATTATGAAGTTCCCTTGAAATGTTCTTTGTAAATGTCTACTTCATATGTTTGGAAAACTGTCACCTTTGCTCAATTGTGTCCATCATTTCTGTTAAATGCCTCATGTTTATTGCTTTCTATAGGTTTTTAAATTTATCCTTTAATTCATTGCTATGTTTCATCAGATGTATCCAAGTCACCAATATGTTCTCTTTTGTTTTTGAAAATTCTCTAATCTTCATCCACTATACCATTTCTGTCAAACCCTATATTCAAGCTGCACATTTCTTATAAAATTTTCACAATTAATGTGAATCATAAAACATACTGTATCCAAATGCTATGCTCTAAGATCTCACATTGTTCAAAAGTTTACTTAAAAGTGAAATATATAAACAAAATTATTAGCCAGATGTAGAACAAAAGATTTTATATGTACAGGGATGCTAATTAAATTAAATTTTCAGCTGTGACTGTAGAACTGAAAAATGTACTTTTTATTCTTAGTACTTCTCACAAATGTAATTATTATTTGTTGAGAATCCTTTTTACTGCATTATATAATACATTAAAGGTAGGTTTTTTTGTTTGTTCTTTAATTGCAACACTTAGACTGTCTGGTAAATATTAGGTGCTCAATATACTAAACAAATAAATGAATCATTGAATGGAAAAATAAATTAGCAGTAAATTCACATTTATTATACAATTACAGTTTCTTACAATAGTCCATTGCTTCTAAATTGAGGAAGATTTTGCTTCTTAAGGAACATAAAGCAACAAGTTTGGTTGTCACAGTGGAGAACACATTCTCTTTGCATCTAGAGCCCATGAATTCTGCTAAGCATCTTTTGATACACATGTAATTTATCCACAGCAAAGACTTTCTGGTCCAAAATATCTATATTTCCAAGGTCAATAAACCCATAATATTTCAATTGGTTGGGTTTTTATATCACTTCCTGGCCTATTCCTTTTTATTTTCTATTCTCTGACCATCCTGAACTTCTGACAGATTCTATCTACATTATGCTTGTAGGACCTTTCAAGATAGTGATCTCCTGGACATTCACTTCTCTCTCATCTTTTATAAGGATGATTACTTATTTTTTATATTTTAGATTACGTCTTTACTAGTCACACTTTTGTCATAAATTGTCACATTTATTTTCTACTGAAGAGTAATAAATTCTGTGTTTCTGGTGCATATAAATGGAAATAAGTGCATTTGTATAATTTGCCAATAGATTTTATATTCATGAGGAAAGAAACTCTGCATTGCATCATGAAAACAAATAGTAAATGTTCAAAAATCTTTTAAGTAACTTAAAAAAGAGTAGTGTTATAGATGGAGTGATTTGTATGCAGGAAATTTGCATAAAGTGACATTAGATAAATGGTCATACAAGTCCTTCCAGGACCAGGAATGTTTTTGGGGCTCTAACTTAATGCAGCAGAAGCTAGTCAATTTTTTTTTTCAAAAAGGAGCAACCAGATTTGATTCATTTGCAAAAACAGTCACTGTTACTATGGAGAGATTGAATTAGTGTAGAAGCTACAGCAGGGGTCTACATGGGTGTAATAAAATGGAGGAAGCAAGAAGATAGATCCTTTGTAAATGAGAATGTGACAGAAAGATGGAAAAGGGAAATAAAAGAGTAAAATGTGTCATGTGCGTGTACCAACTCTTCACGAGGAATGTCATCACTGTATAGCAACCATGCAATAGTAATTTTTTTTAAATTTCTAAAAGAAAAAGTGAAAGATTTGAAGAATATTTGGATGTAAAAACTAGGATATAACTATAAATTGACTATCAAGGATAAAAGAAATGGGATCATCAAGGATGATTTATTAGTTTTTCACTTGAGAAAGTGGTAAGAATTGATTCTAGGCCATGACTTACAGACAAATTAAATAGGAAAAGGTCTTAGGAGATAATCAATAGTATCATTTTGGCTGTATTACATATGAGATGCTTTTACAACACTAAATAGGCATAACATTAGTGTATGTCTAATGTTCACAAAAGAAATATCAGT
Source organism: Dolichotis patagonum (assembly GCA_004027295.1). NCBI lineage: Eukaryota > Metazoa > Chordata > Mammalia > Rodentia > Caviidae > Dolichotis > Dolichotis patagonum. The sequence continues at coordinate 37,112 of PVJX010010751.1, forward strand.
TAGATATATAAATTTCACTTTGATCAGCATTCAGATGCTGTTAAAGCTTAAGTCTGTCTCAAGTTATTTACAGAGTAACTGAAGTCACAGAAGTGAATCAACCAAAATCAAAATGTGTAACATACTAAAGAAGTAGAATATAGTAAGCACTCCAAGTCTCTGAGACTGAAAATAGTGGCAATTACAAGAAACTAATTTATGGAAATCCTCAAAGAAGGATATTTCTTTTAGGAGAGAGTAGTTGGGTTGGATGTACTCTGATATTGAGTCAGATGAGCACAAATTAAGAAGACCGTTTAGATCACAAACAATGTAGTTCAGTATTTGTGGAACTGCGTTAAAAGACATGGGTGAAATTCTAATTGAAGTTCTTTGATATTTAATGATAGTTATCTTAGGAGAAATAGATTGTTCAAGATCTTTTGGAAATTTTTGTTCCCAAAGAAACTACTAATGTAGAACAGCAGCAATGGAGGAGAACACTGGGTCTAGGGTGGTTTTTTTGGAAAGTTCAAGAACATGTTTGAATGTTGGTAGAAATATATGATATAGGCTCCTGATATGAATCAGAGTCAAAAACTTACCTGGACCTAAGTATCTGGGAAATGTCCTGTCCTCAGAGAACCAGTTTCCAGCTCCACAACTTTCCTTTTGGTTCTAACAAGAACTTTTTTTCCCTTTTTTTTTTTTTTAACTCTAGAGAAGCTGTCTCCAGTCATCTTCTGATAGTCCAGTACAGGTCTTCTCAGTCCCCCAACACCTAGCTCACTCCAGTAAATTCTCTAGGTTTAGTAACTAGAGTAGTTTTTGTTTGCCTGCAGAAGAATGGAGCCATTTTAAGAAGAATAGTTTTCTTGCAGCTGACACAGAAGGGAAGATGGGTGCAGGAGCAAGATGGCATTTGTGTAGATCATTGTTGGGGAGACTCAAGTCTGAGAGGAGAGGAGAAGGCTCAGTTTGAAAGTCATTTGAGAGAACCTGGTAAGATTTCCAGACAATATTGAGTACTGTTGGACTTGGAATCAAATTCACTCATTAAATATTTTTCTTCAGATTGTTCCCCTAGTTCCCAGTATATTGGGGATAAAACATGAAGGGCCAGGATATGAATATATGCTAAACAATTTAAAATACATTTGCAAGTCATAAGCCAGATGTGTCGCTGATATGGCCATTCTGTAATATGGCTCTCATTTCCCTGGAACATATCCTGCAGACCTTCTATAATACTGTACAGGCCACAGCTATGAACACATTCAGTTTTAATTATCATGTAGCTAGTTTAGGCTTCAGGAACAAAATATCTTAGGAGCAAATAACCAATGAGTACATGAAAAAGTATTCAGCATCTTTGGCCATTGGAGAAATGCAAAGCCATACTGAGATTTCCTCTTACTCCAGTAAGAATGACTACCATCAAAAACTCAAAAAACAACAAATGCTGGTGAGGACATGGATAAAAAAGAAGCTTTCTCTGTTGATAGTGGTAACATAAATTAGTACAGCTACTATGAAATCAGTATGGTGTTTCCTTAGAAAACTAAAAATAGAAATTACATTTGAGCCATTTAACCTCTTCCTGAAAGAGTTCAAGTCATATTACAGTGAACATTAGTACCCATGTGTGTAACAACATAATTCACAATAGCGAAATTATGTAAACATCCTATATGCCCATCAACAGATTAGTGGGTAGAGCAAATGTGGCATATATCCACAAGGAGGGCATACTCACCGCGCTGTACTCACTGAAGAAAGGGTACATGAGTCATTGATAGGAAAATAAATTTTGAGACCATAATGCTAAATAGAAAGAATCAGACACAGAAACTTAAACTGTATGGTTGCACTTACATGAAAAACCTAAAATATAAATAGCAAATCAGAGACAGAGAGTAGGAAATGGGAAGGTAGTTTTTTTTTTTTTTTTTTGTTAGATAAGAAGGGTTTCTGGGAAGGGAGAAGAGGAGAAGGCAGGAGGAAAAAAGTGAGAAAAAGTAACCAAGATGCAATATGCGTACGCACTAACTTCCAAGGTGAATGTAAGTCTTGTACACTTTGAACACATCCTAATAAAAAAAGTTTAATGTTCAGAAGCTCATTTAATTTCTTCTATTCCAAATTTTGGATGTTTTATCTTCAAATACTTAAATATTTGATTTAAAACCTTTATTTTTTCAAGGCATACTCGAGTTCTATTTCATAAACATTGTCTCATTACTCTACCCATTCAAGTTTAATCTTTTCCCTAAGATCTTTGTCTTTACAATTAGTTTCATGTAATTATATAGTTTGGTTATATAATAAGAAATTCTTTAAATATACAATGGTGTTTTCATAATTCTGTGATATTTCTTAATCATTCAGCATAAATAAAAGATTGTAGAGTAAATAATCTTCATTGGAGGTTTCCCATTAACTAATGGAAAATTTCAGGTTAGAAACTTTATTTCTGATAATACTGTCATACCTAGTATGTTGATTTTAGGCAAGAATTTTAATGATAATTTACTATCCTTTATTCACTTATTCATTTTATATTTGGATATAATATTCATCAAATACCCAGTCATTATATGTAATGATTATATAAGTTTTGATAAATATGTAGCTTTATATTAGAATCAGAAGTTATCATATTTTAACATTGATCTCTGGCGAAGTCAGTGTAGTAATTCTTAAATATCATTCCTAATCCCTTAGGAAAAAAATGATCAGATTAGATGAAATTTACTGTTTTAAATTTAGTAATTCTATAGAGGTATACAAAAGCAAACATGGTTTTTATTGATATTATATTAGATTTAGGTAGTGTAGGTTTTTACATCTTCTTTAGGCTAGGACATACCTTCTGCATATTTATATTATTAAGCCCTTCCGTGCTGTTCTTGTCAAGGTCTGATTTGTTATTTTGACACTCATCTAGAATTTCTGCAACCAATCTTCTCTCCATCTCCACCCTCCATCTCCAGGTGCTTTTGTGCTTCAAAGTGACATTTTCCAATCCAAATAGATCAGTTGTTTCTAAAGGAAAAATTACCTGTGTCTGATATTTCTGGTTCAGTTAATAAGTATTTCATTGCCCCACAGCATCTGTATTTTTAAAATCCAGTCATTTTAATTTCTGAGTGGAAATGAAGTCATTATGATGGCTCTTCATCTTATTAACATATGTATATCTCACTGATTTCCATTAGGAAACATATGTATAATCTTCTTAAAGTTCCAACATTACAATTTTTAGAGTGAAACTAGCCATAATATTTCCTTAAATAGAATTTACAAATGTGCCATAAATATTTATATGTACTAGTTAGCATCCTGAGTGCGTATATGTAAAAAACTATACACACACACACAAGAAACCCATACATAGGTATACAATACGCGAATCAACTATGTATGTTATTTAAAGCTAAATTCTAGCCATTTTAAGAAGTCACTCAGGAAAAATGGCTTTAGATTTTTTTTATCAATTTTGTAGTTATAATTCTAAGACTTAATAGAAATGGCAGGACTTCTTGCCCTACACTTCTCTGTTTTGCCCTTTACATCCATTCACTTATCCCTTTGTTAATTAATGGGTAAAGTTATCAAGTCTTCAGGGCTTGTAGCTAATCAGGGAGTTTCACTTATTGGTTTAGGTAAAAGCTTTCAGAATGTTAATGATTCACCCAAGGTGAACCTGCAAGCATATTTTTGACAGCAAATACTTCCAAAGAGAATAGTCTGGAAAGAGCACTTCGCTGAAGTTTGGAATTTACCTCTCCAGGAAGCTCCTATTCTCTCTCGTCTCTGCCTGTTAAATTATTCATTCATGTTATATACTTATGTTTATTGAAATGAATATTATAAAGTAGGTACAAATTTTTAAAATTATTTATTTGCATATTCAAATACATTTATTACTTCTAATTTAGTCCTTCCCTTCATCCTCCCAAGACTAATCATGAATCTTTCGATATGTTTTATTCTTCCCCTTTGATACTTTCATTTGGCAAAATATTATATTCTAGACAGAAATTTCAAGTGTACTTTTCACTGAAAGACCTTTACCTTGGCAGATGTCTCCCTAACCTAAATATTTGCTCCTGAACTCTCCAAATGTTCCAACAATGCTGGACAAAGTAAAATGCATTTCTCAGCTGCAATATTAATATTCTTTCTTTTGGCCATTCTGTTAAAGATTACTGTGGCACCTCTATAGTAAAGGTGTTTGTATCAGTCAATGTTTTGTAGAGAAACGGATGTAACGCAAGATACAGGAATGTTTGAGAAATCACAAGGTCCGTTTATGATGGCCGCCCACAGAGCAGGATGAGGAAAGCCAGCAGCGTGTGTCTGCACACTGGAGACTGAGGGATTCAGTTCAAAGTCCGAAGCTCACTATAGTGTCCTGTGTAAGTCCATATCAGGAGGCTGATGGATCTGTGATGGAAAGCTGAAGAATCTATGCGGGAAGGTTGAAGGATCCATACGAGAAGCCAAAAAGTCTGGGCTGGAAGGATTAAAAGTGTGTGCTAAAGGCAGACGACTTCCAAAATAAAGCTCCTCTGAAGAAACAGAAGCATACCCTTCGTGCTACACTTTCCCTTTACACCATTCGGGCAATGAGCTGCCCTAAGATGATCTTCCACCACTAGAGTGTAGAATTGCTGAGCTGATTTAGTGAAGTTTCTGTTAGCTAAACTTCTCCAGTTGGCATAGTCACTCAACCACCGCAGCACCGAACACATTGCAAATTATGAACTAAGGCGATGGCACACTTTGTTTCAATTTATGTCACCCATTTTCCCAAAGAAGGAGCAGCGGTTTAACGTGAATCCAGGAGTGCTGCCACTCATTCAGTAACTGTTTCTTGCAAAAACTGCATATTTTTGACCTTTCAGATTTCATGTTATGCCAGGGGCAAAAAGGCACCATGGAAGAGCCCTGTGTACCCTAGGACATGGAAAGCTTGGAGTCTGCTGCTGACACACATTTGGTTTTGTCACTTTTCTGTAGAAATACTGGGGTTAACAGTTTACACCACACTGCACCTGTTGAGAATCCTTCCTCAATATCTGCCCTATTTTTAAAAGATACAGGAAGTTTGTTCTCTTTTCTAAAATTCAGGAGGCTTTATTTCATGAGCTTTCCAGTTTTTCTGAAAAGTTTTTTATTTTACTTTTATTAGTACATGTTTGAAGTGCATAATTACATTCATTGTGAGGAGATGGTACATGTGCATAGCACATATGAATTCTTTCTACTTTCCCTTTTTTTCCCACTCCTTCTATCTCTTGATCCCCTTCCAGCTTGAGTCCCAAATGTATATAATGTGGCTTAGTTTAGGCATCAAAACAAAGTTCGTGAATCTAACTGAGGATATTTAAAGAGAGAATGGTTGGTGGGAAGATGTCCTTGTTTATTAGTGCTCTACTTAAGTACTTCTCATTAAGGGTTATTTTTTACTGCAGGAAACAATTGACAAGGAGGAACATTCTGGATCTTGTAGGACACTTAGCAAAGTCCCTAGCTTTTATCCAATAGATATTGGTAGAACACCAAGAGTCATTACAACAAAAATAGTTTATAGACATCACAAGATGTGAAAATTCTCACTTTCTCATATGCTTTCTTGAAGTTGTCTCAGTTAGTTTATCATTAGATTTTCTCTCCTGGAAGCATCAACAACTGCTACACTCTCAAAATGTTACATATGTGTCATATCCAATTTTTTCAGTAAAATACAGTTTGCAATAGTTTTCACAAAATGAAAGGGAAGCTTCTTTCACAGAACCTACTAGCAAATAGCTTTTTTTAAAAAATTAGTTAGAATGCCATCACATATCCAGCTAAATTAATCTATGACTATGAATTTGATTTCTTTCTAACCTTTACATAGCTGAGAAAAGTACGTGGATTATTTTACAAAAAAAATCTTGAATGTACTGATTAAAGAGGGAGGCGTTTAAATAGCCTGCTGACAAAGGCAATGACTGTGTTATGGATTTCATCAGTAATAATTCTAGCCAGCTTGTAACCATGCTACAATCTGTGACATCGATAGTACAATACTTAGAAATATAACTGCAGAAATCGGGTGGAAGATCAAGCAAGTTCATGACAACTTGAGACTTGCTTGATCAAATACCTGTTTTTCCACTGGATCTTTGTAGTGTGCTTCTTTAAAATCATCTACTGGTACATTTTTAAAAAAATAATATGCCATTTCAACCAAAAAATATATATGGGACATTGTTGCTTCCTTGTGTGATAATTTTAACTTCATTTATCTAATGATTTCATTAATTTTACAACTTTGGACAAGTACTGAATCAATCAGGGACATACCTTGCTTCTTCTGAAAATGAAAAAAAAATGGTACGTATTTCCTAGGTTAGCTTTATGAACTAGGAATTTAAAAACAAACATGCTATACTTGGAAATAGTTGATCTGTATTACAACTAATTAAATATCTAACTGTTGTCATTATTCAGTGGTACTCACATATCTATGGCTGTAAATATCATTCATGTTTCATTATTTTTAATCTAAAATTAAATAACACTTTTATGATTTTTCTTTTTAATTTGTCTCTCGATCTCTGTAATGTCCTGTTTGCACTATATCTAGACATACTACTAATTCAAAATCATATTTCTCATTTCTGTCATTTAATAAAGTCTTGTTTTCTAAAATCTTTTGTTCATTTTCTATATAAAAAGATATAATTACTTAGCTTACTTTCTATTATTTTCCAAAGTGGCAATCTTTCACTGAAGAAAGAGAGGAAAATATCAATCATACTCCCACTAAACCTTACAGGTAGAAGTGTATATAAGTGCTGTTGTTTTTAATTTTCCTTTTTCATGCCTACGTAGGCAGAAAAATATAATTGAACTGTATGTGATTTGAAAAGTTAGCTGTCAATTTAATTTCTCCATGATAAAAAAGTTTACATCTACATTAGAATGATTATTGAGAGATTCTCTATCCTCTTTAAAAGGGAAAAAACTAACATTTTCTAGTGTCTTCTTACTGTAAGTCAAACATATATGAAGTAATTAATTAGTAAAAGAGATGTTACCCTCATTTGGAGATAATAAAATTGAATCTCATAAAAATAAAACAATTTGTTGAAAGTCTTTCATATGGAAAGCAAAGAAACTGAGATTTATACACCAATCTGTTTGATTTCTTATTCTAATTTTTTTTGTTGTTCCCTGGCTCATTCAGACACATATCCACAAGGACCATCACAATATTTTTCGATCACAATCTCAAATAATTACTTGTGTAATTGTGACTATCTTGATCTCATTTTTTATTACATAGAATATAAGGTGCTGCTTATTTAGATATGATCTATAACTTTCTGCAGGGAAGAATTGTTTATCTGTTGGTAAGATGTGGACTGTGCTGCATTTCTTCTTTCTGTGTTTATTTCCTGTACATATTCTTATTTTACAATACTTTTGATGTTAGTTGTGAATCCCCCATGCAGCAGTATATCTGTGTCAAACTTAGCTAAAAATCATTTTTCATTCTAGAAATCTTCCAAATTATTATTAATCTTTCAAATCTTGTCAAATACATATATAGAATTGTGTACCAGGCACTGTGCCAGTAGCTAAGGTCCTCTTGTACCTCCATTTTATTAGAGACAGGAAGTTTCCATTTAAACATTTGGCCTTATTTGGTCACTTTTATCTTTCATAATTTTAAACTTTCCCATCTTGACTTCAGTTATAAACTATTACATATTTTGAAGCAGTTCATGTTTTTATCATATGCACTGTCTCAACAAATTGAATCAATTACTCTAAAATAGGACATTTACTACCATAAATTCTCCACTCAACAAATTTATAAATTTATAGTACACAAATGTGTTTTATGTCTTTTAAAAGGTACAATGCAAGAATATTTGTCCAACAGAAGATTATAATAACATGAACTGAGTGGGATATTTTAGAATAATAAAGAAATAGCAGAAAACATAGAAATCAATGATAAAACACAATGCTGAAGGGAAAAATATTAGAAAAATATTGATAGGTAAAACAGAGTCCATTAGGCACTTTTCTGTGTCAGAGGCAAAACATCTATCACCTGCAAATTAAAAGAGGACAGGATTGACTGACTCATGATTTCAGAGGGTTCAGTCCATTGTTGACTGAGCAGCAGAATAGCACAGAGGAATAAAGCTGCTCAGCCCATATCAGCTGAAAGGAGAGAAAGAGGGATGCCAGGGATTGTGGCACATTTCTATAACTGCAGCATTCAGGAAGCCAAAGCAAGATTACCAAGCATTTGAGGTACACAATGGGGTGCACAATTAGTGTGAGTGTAAACAACATCATGAGACTCTGTCTTAAAGAAAACATACAAAAAAGCAAGTGGAAGATTCTGGGGACAAAAAAATACATCCTTCCATATCATAACCTATAATGAGCCTTCTGTAGAAGTAGGCCACACCACCTAACAACGTGTTTAACTATGTATTTTTCAGTGGATTGATCCACTGGTAGGTAGTTCCTATGTTCTACTCACATTGCAAAACCCTGAAAGGTACTTGCCCTAGTATAAATTACTGTATGGTCATGGTAGTGGTCTAACATGGCGGAAGGCCAAAGCAGGAACGCCTACCACTTTCTGCTTCTTCTGCAGCCCTAATTACAACTCCCTTTCCTGTCTGCACTCACGGAGAATTCCAACTGGTTCCTCACACGTCATCAATATCCTCCACCATGTGCCACTTTGTACTTTTGTTTCTCTATTGAACCAAAGTGCTCTATGGTGCCTTGAGATTTGGATGGCAGAGTGCATCAGCTCCCGGGAGTCACTCCCAGTTCGAGCCTATGAACCACCTATTTTTTCCTCCTGGACTGTTTACTTGCCACCACCAATCCACATGCAACAGCAACCTTCCTCCCTCATCACAGGTGAGCTGCCATCTGGGGCTTTTTGTTTCCATTTCAAAAATTCTCAAGTTTGCATCAGAAAACCTATCCTCGCAATCCCTGGACAGAGATAGCAGTTTTCACATTCCTTGGGCAGGACAGCCTGAGGCATAAGTATTATTTTTGTTCCCTGGAACCCCACCCCACACTCTTCCAGGAGGACCGAGGAGAATGGGTGTTGGGACTTTCCGTGTCACACTTTCAAAACAGGTGATGACTTCTTTTGATAGATGTGATCCAGGGCAGCTTCCACGTTCCTTGGGGGAGAACTAAAGTTCTTATGTCCCGAGGCAAAGTTGTTCTCTCAGCTCATTTATACTTCGGTCATGGGAACCATTGCCTGTCTCCCAGGAAACACACCTCTTGGGTGCCTGGTTCATAATCTTGGTGCTTTTGGCCTCAAAAAGGCTATAAAAACCAAAAAGCAGATATTTTATTTATACTTTTGTCACAATGGTGGCAAGTTAGCAGAAACCCTTCATTTTAAGGCCTTTTTTACTTTGAGGATGTGTCCTTCTCTCACTCTGTCTTGTATGATGGTCCAAATACTTCTGGCTCACTCTGCTCCACCAGGAACTCTCTCTCCCTCCCCACCAGACTCCTTAGATTGTGTGTCTCCTGTCTTTATGTCTCCTTCCCATATCTCCAAGACCAAATCCTGCAGCTTTCTCAGCCAGAGGTTTTTGTCCTCCCTGTGCCCTCTTCTCCCCCTTCTTACCCCCATGGCCTCTAATCCTTCCCTTAGTTTCTCTTCCATGTCTCAAATTTCTCAGTCCCCTACACCTGGACCATCTATTCCATCAGATGACTCTTCTTTGTCCCCTACTCCTGCGTTGCCATTTTTTCCCCCAGTTCTTGGTCTTGTGCATTTCAGTCACCTAGCAGGCCACATGGTTCTCAGCAAGCATCTTGCTGCAGCTCATGTGGAGGACAGCTACCATCTTGCAGCCCTCTACCATGTGACAGTGTGCCACCATTTTGCGGTCCCTCATCATAGGACTATATGGTGTGGGTCTCATGGTAATCAGCAGCCATATAGTTGTGGGTCTCATGGTGATCAGTCACCATCTTGTGCTTCCCTGTCACATGGTAGTTGATCACCTGGTAATTGCCCACCAATGCCTGCTGGGCAGTTGGCTACTCAGTGACCATCTGCACCTCCCACTCCACAACCTTCTCAGCCTCAGTCCCTACGCCCCCTTCAGGAGCAGGCTGTTCCCAAGGGACTAGTTCATATTCATGTTCTTTTTCCCCTCACCGACCTATCTCAGCGTAACCATAAATTATGTTCCTTTTCTGCTATTCTTATTTCAAGAGATCTCTATTAATTAATCTACAAAAAGGTTCACACTAGTCTATTTATTATAGTTCAGATTGGCCAAATATATTTGAATGCACTCTGATTTTGTAAAATGATTGTCAGTCTGTATATCTGTTGTCTGTTTGTCCAGTCTATACTGTACAGATCATCTGTCCATGTTTGTTCCCTTGCCTATTCTGTAAACAGCTTTTCCTTTTTATTTGAGTTCAACAATCTTTATTCCTCTTCTTTTGCATTTTCAGATTATTTAATCAAGGTTCATTTGGGTTATAAATTTTAAAAATATGCTTCCACCTAGGTTGCCAGCTGGTCAAAATGGTGCTAAAACTGGTTAAATAAAATCCCTTGGGGTGAGGAGACATTGGAAAAGACTTCAATTGATGAATAAGAAAGTGGCCACCTGGTAACTTTAACCAGCTTTTATTCATTACTTGGAGGCCTCAATAATCTCCATAACCTTATGGGTCATATGAACCTTATAAAGTTCATATGACTAAGACAATTCATTGTTGCTGATCTGGTGGTATATTCATGCCTTCAAATATAAAATTGGGATTGTTTATGATAACAAATATTTTCTTTCAGTTCCAGACATATGCCTTTTTCTTATGCTCCAACCAAGAGAGTCAAGTCAAACCAACATGAGATCATCAGTCAAATAAGAATTTCTAAACAAAAATTTATGTAATGTATGTGTTATACTTAGAGATGCTTAAATATTGAGCAGTTCAAACCATCTCACAAATTTCTTCATTGCTCAAATGTTAAAACACCCATGGTTAATAGAAAATAGTTCCATTTAATGTTCTATGTTAAGCTTACTGAATTTACTAAACTTTACTGTTATCAATCTTTTCTTCTGTATGTTCAACAACTAAAAGTAAGAGATAATTATAAATTCCTTTTAGATTCACTTTACTGAGATCCACTAGATCTTTTCCAGAAAAAGGTTATATGATGCATGTTGGGGCCATAATTAACTATAATGAACTGGCCTTAAATGACACTACAGCTCAACTCTCTCCTAAAGTAAAAAAAAAGGTAAAATTAATAAAACAGGACATCCTCCAAAATAAGATAACATTAGACATTCTAACAACATAGGAGGTACTTACACAATTGTAAAACCTAAATGTGTGTATGACAAATGAATGACATGTCAATTTCTAAAATTTTCTGGGCCTTATCCTTATCTTTCTTCTGAGAAGCCATTACTAAAATTATATTCATAAATATCCTATTGATTCTATTATTTGACTCCTGCATACTTAATTGATTTTTTGCATTTGTCTCCTTTAAACTTAAAGCTGTACACCTACCTAAGATGAAAATGCCTGCTGTCTACCGAGGGCCACTAGTTAAAAGCTCCGCAGAGTATCCTTGACTGCCGTTCAATGACTTCAACCCCCTTCAGCCTTAAGAAGTCAGATTGGTCTCCTACCATTATCCCTCACAGCAGTTTGGGTTACTTCTTTAGAGAAAAAATGCTATAAGCAGCTAAGTCAGTTAAAAATATTACAGGCAGTCAGACAGGGGTAGGACCTCAAAGTGGCCGGCACAGAGAACCAGATGTCGTGTGACCATGGAGGAGACAGATACCTCCCACTGTGGGCCAGATCCCAAGACAAAAGTCTAAACTTGCTTCTCAAACCCCAGAGGGAGACTTTCTTAATATGGCTTTTCTTGTTTTCAACAACAGAGATAAAAAATCAAAAGGAAAAATAACAATCTGTCTTTTAGCAGTGACACTTACTTACTCTGAGACAGGTAAACCGAGGCAAAGCCCAATCCCCTCCAGGACCATGCTTCAAGTGCAACAATAAGGACACTGGGTGAAACAATGCTCCCTCTGCAATCTTAAGGGCCATTGGAAGAGTGACTGTCCTAGCCACCAGAGAGCAGGTACACCATCCTCTAAACCCTTGCTTCCACAGGAGATCTTGTCACCACTGTATTCACTGCTGGCTGATCTACTTGAACTTGCTGCTGAAGATTGATGGGGTTTGGGGCCCAGTGCCCCTTTAAGGTATCCTTCTCAGAGCCCCAAATCTCAATGGAGGTCTCAGGTAAGACATTCTCTGTATCTGTAGACATGGAGGCCATATATAGTGTTCTTCCTGAGTTTTCAGGCATTTATATGAAATCCTCAGTCTCTATAGTGGATGTTGACAGCCAATCTACACAGCCTCTTCAAACAGGGCCCATTCCATGTAGGTTCCAAACTCTTCTTCTCCCACAGCTTTCTGGTAATTCTAACATGTCCCACATCCCTTTTAGGTAGGGATCTTCTCCAAAAGCTTAACTTCCCCTTTACCTTCTCCCTCCCCACAGCTATTGTCCTCCAGACATCATCACAATTCATCACAAAGCCATGCCCTCCTCTCTCTTCCTCTCTGGTCGATCCCATAGTTTAAAACACCTCCAATCCCACCAGCACTGCCCATGCTATCTATGCCTGTTTTAATTAGTCTCAGGGATCCTTCAATTTTTCCTTGCATTCCCAAATATCCTATAGCTCCCAAACATTTACAGGGACTTAAACCTCTAATCAAGCATCTTTTAAATAACGGTTTTCTTAAACTTACCATACAATACTCCCATTCTACTGGTACTCAAGGCTAATGGGTCCTATAAACTGATACAAGACCTTGGGTAATCAGTGATGCTGTTACTCCAATTCACCCAATGGTGCCAAACCCTTGTACTATGCTCTGTCATATCCCTCCCTCCACCACTCACTTCATAGTCCTAGACCTTAAAGATGCCTTTTTTTTAAACTATCCTCTCTACACCCTGATTGTCAGGATTCCTTTGTGTTTATGTAGACTGACCCAGATGCTCTCAGGTCTCAACAACTTACACCTGTCATCTCTATATTAGAACCTCTACTCAGAGATATGTATCTTCCCCTTCCTTTTCCTACTCATCAATTTCATGGACACACCCCTGGTCAGGACTGGCAGGTAGATTTTACACACATGCCCCACCACAAAACTCTCAAATATCTTCTCATCTTTGTTTGTACTTTTTCAGGATAGATAAAAACCTTTCCCATAACCAGGGAGACTGCTGATGTAGTTACTAAACTTCTATTACAGGAAATAATCCCAAGGTTTGCTTTACCTCAGAGTATTCCATCAGATAATGGTCCAGCCTTTACTCCTCAGATCTCTCAATAGGACTACAACTAAAATGGAGTGTCCCCTACCTGGCCGTCCTTGGGACTACAAAGGTGGCCAAGGTCACTAGACTGCCATCATGCTAAGCTAACTGGTGCCCTCCTAACCCTAACTCCCCGGACTCTAAACATTCTGAGTGCTCATCTCATCTCCTATCTCCCATCTCCATCTCACCAAGGCCCCACAGCCACAATTTTCAGGCTAGGTCATGTTTTGTTATGCTATTTGGTTCGTGATCCCTTACATTCTACTAGTTAATTTTTTTACTGTAACCATCTTAGTTCTCTCTGCCTTCAGCTGTTTAGTTAAAAATGAGACTCCTGTAGGTCTAAGATCTCATGCCACTAATAGTGACACAGCCATGGCCCTCTTCATCCCCACTCTACAGTTTCCCAAACATGATTCAACTGTTAGGCCTTATATTTCTCATGCTCCTTGTTCTTTCAGCTCAACTTCTGGAGCAAGGACAAGTCCTACCTACACTTTTAACTTTTACCCTTTCAGATGGGGGAATAATTACCTCTCATAACTTCACCCCTCCGAACTCCATGCTTATTTCTCAGATTCTTCCTCACCGTGGCCCTGATAGAATGATACATTTGGATTAAGGGCACCTTTACTTCTTCCTTTCTGGTCCTTTAGCCTCCTAATAGCACCTTGTCTCTTTGTTCTCCAATCTAGGATGTGCACACTCACCAGTGATGACGTTGTCCTGGCTGAAACACCTGGTACCAGCTTCTACATGGGCATCAACCATCATCACATCACCCTTTCTAAACCCCAATACAGCACCCCTTTCAGCAGGAAGTAATAAGAGAGAGACTTCGCCTTTTCCTAGCAATACAAGGATGGGAATGAAAGGTTCCTGCCCTAGTATAAATTACTATATGGTCATGGTAGTGGTCTCACATGGTGGAAGGCCAAAGCGGGAACACCTACCACTTCCTGCTTCTTCTTCAGCCCTAATTGCAACTCCCTTTCCTATTTGCACTAACAGAGAATTCCAATCAGCTCCTCATACGCCATCAATATCCGCCCCATGTGCCACTTCAATCAGAGGTCATATAACTCTGCTTCTCTGTATCTGGTTGGAGGAGACAGCCCAGCCACCACAGGTTGTGTCTACTTTCCACATCCTCAGCTCAATAAACCTGTTCATTTTTTTACTTTTGCTTCTCTATTGCACCAGAATACTCTAACAAACCCCATCTCTAAATGTGGTATATCAGGGCAACATTTTACATCTAAACCCTAACAGCAAGTAATAAAAATGATAAAAGTATATCTTTATATTATCAATAAACACTTTTATAGTCTCAAAAATCTATTTACATGGGCCAAGGATATAGCTAAGTGGCATAGTGACTGCCTAACAAGTACAAGATTCTGAGTTTGATTTCTGGTGAAGAAAATTACAAATATATATATATATATATATATATATATATATATATATATACATTTTACAGTTTTTCTTCTCTGAATTTTTCCATTGTTGCAGAACTGATCACTCCAGTTTGCAGCCTTAGAATAGCAGCTATTTCATTAAATC
Organism: Dolichotis patagonum; assembly: GCA_004027295.1. Lineage (NCBI taxonomy): Eukaryota > Metazoa > Chordata > Mammalia > Rodentia > Caviidae > Dolichotis > Dolichotis patagonum. Next base: position 52,113 of record PVJX010010751.1, read on the forward strand.
TCTAGATTTTATGCATCAGGGAGTTAGAATTGTCTAGTCTCCATAGTACCAACTCAGCTTAGTAAATAGGTTGGTAGATTGGTTGTTTTGGGCTAGCAAAAGGGTTACATTCACTTATTTTACACTTTGTTGGGAATAGTTCAAAAGTGGAGTTAGCTGAGGCAGTTAACCATAAGTTTTACAAACGGATTTCCTTTCCTGAAATTATAGTCTAAACATAGCTTCTAACCAAAAAGTTCACGATTAGCAGAGGAAGCGTTTCAAGAAACTGGAATAAGAGAAGAGAAATCACCTATGACAACTTCATAAACCCTATTAGTTATGTCATTTCTATCATTAGTGGAGCAAGTCACAAATTCAATCCCAGACTAAAGGAGAGGGATTAGATTTTGCCTCTCAAAGAAAGGACTGTCAAAGTACTTTCAGTCATCTTTAATGTATCACATCTCGTACTCAACTGCTATGCACAAAATACTTGAAACTAGGTGACTGATTAACTTTTGGCAACATTTTTCTCACTTTGAGAAACTTTTGTTGTTCTTATTGAGACCAACATCATACATAATAAAAAGTCATATACATTCACTTTAGTACTAATAATCAATGTCACTGACTGTGACTACAAGCCAGTTTCTAATCTTCACATAGATTAAATTAGTTGGAAATATGTTATTTAAAATAGATTGAATGAATATACATTGGTGTTTACACCTCAGAAGAGAAAGTTTCTTATATCTTTTTTTTATACTTTGAATTTCTCAGCTGGGTTACTGATGTAACTTACACAATCTATGTTTCTGTTCCAAGTTACAAATCAGTGAGCAGAGCAGTCATTTTGGGGACTATGACTTCCTTTTAGAGAAGAAAACCAAAGGGGACATAATGAAGGGTTCTTACCAGGTGATAAACTTTGACCTAAAGGCAAATTTTCCCAGGATACCCAAATTGAATTATTTTATTCTCATTTTAATGAGATTACTGAAGGGTAACTTCTTGGGTTCTTCCTCCAGATGTCATTGTTCCTGATCATAAATTTTTCACATTTCTATTATCTACCATCTCTACTAAAATGATACCTACTGCAAAAATTAAACTCAACAGACAGGAACAAAAATGAGATGAGTTCTCTTTCCTAGTAGAATATTTGTTGGACCTTTCCATGAGGTTAAAAAGCATCAGAAAGTGAAATAGAGATGGCCTGATCTGTTTTGATAATGACTATAGAATGGATACGATTGTATTTAAATTTATATAAAATAAACCTGAATACATTAAGGCAGCATATAGGAATTTTTTCATCTGGAGAAAATTGAAATGAAGCTGGAATACATTTAATTATCTAAATTGCTATCCATGGCAATCATTCCAAAACACCTACAGCAGTACAATTTTGTCCTAAGTCTCTAAACACCCATCCAAGTGAGGCTATATATATTCCAACAAACCCCAATGGAAGTATTGAGATTACACATCCTTTTGCTAATTTAAATAGGGACCTTCACAGTGGGACACATTAAAAAGAGAACATTTAAATAAAAACCAATTTACTTTGCCTGTAATTGAATTTTCCTTGCTGTTATTGCTAATTATTGACAATATTTGCTATTGACTGCAATGCTTCTGCATTCAGAAACAAATTTTTCTTTCTCCTAGATCTTTGAAGATAGTGGCTGTCTTTTTGATATCACAGTCTGTTACCATGGAAATGACTGTGATTTGAGAGATGTATCAGCAACATGCAAAAACTCGCTCTGTACAGAGAAATCCCACCCTGTCCCTGCTCAGGGCAATGTGCCCTCTTGCATAGTAAGTACACGGGAATGATTTCTCACATTTATATATAATACGGCTTTGTTTTACAAAGTGCTATGCAATGTAAAGAGAATGTCGTATGCAAATATAAAAGAAAAAATAGAAAAGTAAATTGGAAGCAATTATGCTGTGTTTCATGACAAATTTACAATTAAATTGAAATATAAATTATGCTGTTAAATCTCTCAACATTGAGAAGATATTGTAAATAGTAGTGATCTCAGTAGAATATAATCAAAGTTTCATTTTCAAATGCATTTCCTATTCCTGGGGTCCATTTAGTTGATATTTATCCACCTTTTTTGTCTTTTGCTACTTTCTTTTGTCAATAGATGGACTGCTAGTCAATTTTTTCTGGTAAGACACATGTCTTTGGTTTCCAGAGAATTTGCAAAGGCTTCTTTACTTTCAATATACCTAATTTAAAGGAACTTCCTGAAGTAACCTAGTCCATAAAGAATTTGGTCTTACATGGATTCTAATATGTGTGGATCTGACTTGGAAAATAAGGGAATGGGAAAAATACACATAAACCTTAGAGTGGCGGAGAATAGACCCACACAAGAGATTTGATTTTCTGGATCACATAGGAGAGAGCTGTCCTGCTGTTTTGTTGCATTCCTACTGATTTCTGAGAACAGAATTTTTTCTCTGTTTTCCTAGCAAATATAAATCTTTAACTTAAGCTAATAAATACAAGTAATGAAATATAGCAGCATTCAGGCAAAGAAATACACAATTAAATATGAAATTATATTGGGATGCAATGAGAATTTCTCTGTGGATCTAAGAGGCTGTGACATGCAGCAATCAAATGGTTCGTTACAACCTTAGGCTCCTAGAACTCATAGTTCTGTGAGTTCTACTCCTCTGTTGCCAGACCAAGGACAAATGCAGACAATTAACTTTATATAAAGTTTTTTATCCTTTGTAACCTCAGGGTCAGCTTCTGTTCCTAATGCAGATTTTCTTACATACTGTCCTTTATGTGAACTTTTGTGTTTGACAAAATACTGATCATTGCAATGTCAGTATTTAGAAGAAAAGGAACATTTGAAGATTTGCAAGGAACTGTAGTACACTGTCCTTTGCAAACAACAGTAGCCAGTGTTTTTGTTTAGGGTTTGCTGTTGCTGCTGTTTACAGTGATTCCTTCTGTTATAAGGCAAGGCTGGATTTTATTATGCAATTAAGGTCTGTTTTCCCAAGTAAATTTTGGGAGAAAACATACCTAGTTATAGATCTGCAATACTGCATGATTTCAAGGATGACATCGACGACCATATGAAACTTTGCATTTATGTTTGCCCCAGTATGCTCCTGCCCTGTAAGAGTTTTGGGAAACATCACCCAAATTGTGACTAGGAAGAGACTTCTTTTAACAGTACAAGATGGATATTATAGGGATCCAATGGGGGGAGTATGAAAACTAGATTAAGAAAATAGCTATTTGAGGATTAGAAAATGTCAGAAAACTATGCAAAGCTGGAGGAGAGTTTAACTTCAAAAGTCTGCAACTAGAAGAGATAAAATCATTATTTTCTGAGTTGAAGATGCGGGTACTAAGTTAAAGCCCCAGGGCTATTCCTACTGAAAATAGTATTGATAAGAGCTTCAGCTTCACCAGCTAATCTTTCAAAGATCAGAAACTGAGCTGGCGAAACTACTAAAAAACTGAAATCAAAATTAAGGTATTTGAATAGAGAATTAGTTCTGAACTGGATGCATAAATTGTCCCAAGTCTCCTGCTGATAGCTCAACTACAGGTAGTAGGTAAGCCCTGAGGAGATACATGGAAAAGGCATAGGGGAATCAGAAATACTGGATTATTCAAACATAAAGTTACCTGTATATAAAACTGTATCTGTGAATTTGGTATTTTGCTTAAATTATTATGCTCTCTACAGTGCACAGTTTAAGTAGGATAAAGATGATTCCTGGTAGCTGAAAGGTGGAATCCAGAGATGGAT
>PVJX010010752.1:0-55878 GCA_004027295.1 Dolichotis patagonum
GTTATTCGGTTCAGAAAGCCCCATAATTCTTTCACTCTATGCATGGCTTTATACTATTGTGTTATGTTTGATATTATTGTATTTGAAACTATGCTCAACTATAGCAGAGTAAGAGATATGGTGTTAGCTACTGTTGATGTCCAGTTGTCTTAATGTAAAGTACTGTGTTGCCTATGTTGTCCTGTTCTGATCTGCTCTGGACTGCTCCCTTTTGTTTTATTCTCTTTCAAATAAAAAAAAAGAAATATAGTATCAAGATTCCAGAAATTCAACACAAGATATGAATATTAAAACAGTTACATGCAAGAAAAACAACCACTTAAAAAAGAAAGCCAATCAAAATTAGAGCAGACTTCTCAAAAAAAAGCTTTAACTCAAGAAGAGCATAGAGTGAAGTATTTCAATCCCTAAAATAAAACAAATTCTAACCCAGATTGATGTACCCGCAAAAGTATCTGTCAAAAATATTTCCATGACAAGAACAATTGAAGAAATTCATGCCCACAGAAGCAGTAGTCCAAAATATTCTGGAGGGCATTCTTAAAAGATACAGCAAAGACTATGAGTCCATGAACCTCACCAGAATTAATCCACAGCAAGGCAAGAAATCAAACAAATGAGAAATAAAGAGAACTAACAACATGAAAATCACATCACAAGGGAAATCAAATACATATCAAGTATAACCATTAATGAAAATGGTCTCAATTCTTCATTCAAAAGAAGTAGACTGGCTGAATGGATCAAGCACAAGATACAATATACCACATAAAAGAAATCCATTTAAATGATAATCTTGTAGACAGAAAGTAAAAGGATAGAAAATATACTTCATGTGACAAAAATGTGGGGAAAAAAGAGTAGTATACAATTTGCAGACAAAGTGAGTTTCAAGCCAAGGCTGATAAAAAGACACAAATGTAATCACTATATCCTTGTTAAAAGAACAATCCAAGAGGAAGAGATAACAATCACAAATATATATGCAGAAAATATCGGCACACCCAAGTACATAAAACAAATATTAATGGATGTGAAAAATCAAATAAGCACTAATATGATTATAATTGGGGACCTAAATAACATAAATTCACAAATAGGTAAATAGACAAAAATTCAGCAATGAAGTATTAGAACTGAACCAAACTTTTGACCAAGTGGACTTAGTAGATGCCTACACAGCATTCCATTCCATGAGATGACAATGCAGCTGCAGATGGGATGTTCTCCAAACTAGACCACACACTAGCTCACAGAACAGGCTTAAGTAAATGAACAACTGAAATTATCCCATACATATTGTCTGATCATAGTGCAATGAAATTGGAAATTAATGGCAAAAGAAAACACAAAATGTTCATAAACACAAGGAAATTGAATACCGCCCTCCCAAACAACCAAGAAGTCACAGATGAAATTAAAGAAGGAATCAGGTAGTTTCTACAATTAAAAGTAATACCAATGGAACATACCACAATTTGTGAGATGCAATGTAAACAGTCTTATTAGAGAAATGTATAGCAGTGAATTCTCACATCAGAATATAATTAGCTCAAATAACCTGATGTAGAACCTCAAGCTTTTACAGCAAGAGAAAAAACTCAAGCCCAACACTCCTACAAAGCAGAAAATTATAAAAATCAGAGCAGAAGTTAATGAAACTATGACCAAGAAAACAATACAAACAATCAATAAATTGAGGAGTTAGTTCTTTGAAAGATTAAATCACACTGAATACTACAGAAATCCAGAAGATCTATAAAACCTACTATGACAACCTGTGTTCTAATAAGATGGACAACAGACAAGATGAGCAGATTCCAAGATACACATGAATTGCCAAAGTGAATCAAGATATAGATTCTAATTTATCCATTATTAGTCAATGAAATTGAAGATGTAATTAAAAACTTACCAACAAAGAAAATCCCAGATCCTCATAGAGGCACTGCTGAATTCTACAAGAAATTTACAGATGATCTAATGGTACTACTTCTCAAACACTTTAATGAAACTGCAAGGGAAGCAGTACATTATCACTGTACATTACTACAGTACATTATTACATTATACACTACATTATTAGCTCATTCCAGGAATCAAGGAATTCCCTAATACATAATCTAGAGATGGATCCAACAAAAAAAAAGAATTCAATAAGTCAATCTCCTTAGTAAACATGGACACAAAAATCATCAATAATATGGTGATGAACAGAATGCAGTAAAGCCTCAAGAAGATTATATACCGTTACCAAGTAAGATTCATCCGAGCAATGTGGGGATGGTTCAACATATGTAAAACACCATATTAACAGAGCTAAGGACAAAAATCACATGATTATCTCAATACATGCAGAAAAATCATTTTATAAAATCAAAAATCCAATCATGATGAAAAGCTACCTATAGAAAATTGGGATAGCGACTTCAATCTAGTAAAACCCATCTATTACAAAACAATAGCCAACATCATATTAAACAGTCAAAAACTGAGTTTTCTCTCTAAAATCAGGAATAAGAGAAGGATGTCTACTGTCACCATTCTTGTTGAAGATAGTTCTGCACATACTAACCAGACCAATTACACAAGTGAAAGAAATAAAAATAATAAGGATATGAAGTTAAATTCTCATTTGCAGATGACATGATACTCTACATAGAAGACCACAAAAGGACTTGTAGATTTTATAATAAAATTCAGTAATTTTGCTGAATACAAAGTCAAAACTCAAAAAACAAGAGCATTCCTCTATACAAACAACAAACCCACTGAGAGAGAAACTTGGAAAGCCACACTCTCTATGAAATTTGGGAAACCACACCCTCCATGATTTTAAAATGAAATACTTAAGAATAAATCTAACAAAGGAATTAAAAGATGTATACATTGAAAATTATAGTACTCTGAAAAAGGAGACCAAAGAGGATATCAGAAAATGGAAAGCTATCTGTTTTCATGTATAGGAAGAATCAACATAGTGAAAATGACCTTACTCCCAAAATTGTTATACAGATTTAAACCAGTCTCAATAAAAAGAACATTAGTATACCTCACAGAACTAAAAAAAAAAACATTCCTAAAACACATTTGAAAACAGAATATTCCTAGAATAGCAAAGCAATTTTAGGCAACAAAAGCAAGGCAGGGGGCATCACAATCCCTAATTTGAAATTATACCACAAAGCTACTGGGATAAAATCAGCATACTGCTAGCCAAAAAAGACTTAAAGATCAGTGGAACAGATTAGAAGATGCAGACACAATTCCAAACACACTCATCTACCTTATGCATGACAGAGTGGCCAAACATGCTCACTGGAAGAAAGATATCCTCCTTAATATTTGAGATAACAAACTGGCTTTTCACTTGTCAAGGACTAAAACAAGATGTATATCTCTCACTGTGCACTAAACTAACATCGAAATAGACCAAAGTTCTAAATATTAAAAGAGAAATACTAAATCTGCTGGAGGAATGAAAAAGTAGAACTCTTGAAGACATAGATGTAGGTAAAAACTTTATGAACAAAACTATAATTGCACAGGAAATATCACACAGAATGAACAACTGGGATCTTACACTGTTGAAAAGTTTTTACACAACAATAAAAATCACCAGTAGAAGAAAGAGACAATTTCTTAATGCAAAGGACTACTAGCTACAATGTAAAGAACTCAAAAAAATCAGACACCTCCCAAATTTACAGGTCCAATCCAAAATGGGCATCTGATTACTTAAGACCATACTCATAAGTGTAATAAATCAAACTCATGTGTAAACATTGTATTGTCTCTCTTTTGTGAGAAACTAAAAGGAAAAATGAAATCTAAAATGTAGAGTAGATATTGTAGAATAGGAAGAAATTGTTCAAAAGGATAAAGGAACTAGGATGAGTGAAAGGGGAAAGGACAGTAGGAAAAAGGAAAAAATGAAGGTCAGTCATATTGTTAGTGTGTCTGTTCACTAAAAAGGAAGGATTGTGCTAATATCAATGGGAGAAATTTTTATGCCCATATCTTGTACCCTGAGCAACTACTTTAAAGATAGCAACACATAATGTATTAGCTATTGTTATTCTTCTATTATGTTGTTATGGAATATTGTTTTACCTTTTTACCATAAAACAAAACAAAACAAAACAAAACAAAAATGGGTATCTGAGATGAATATACACTTTTTAGATGAAGAAATATGAATGGTAAATAAATGTATGAAAAAATGTTCAACATCACTTGTCATTTGAGAGATGCAAATTAAAACAACACTGAGATTCAATCGCTCCCCAGAAAGAATGATTATCATCAAAAAAATCAATGAATAACAAATATTGGAGAGGCTGTGGAGAAAAAGGAACTCTTCTTCACTGTTGATGGGAGTGTATGCTTGTGCAGCCACCGTAAAAGTCAGTGTGAAGATTCCTCAAAAAACCAGGCTTTGAACTCACCATGTAGCACAACCTGGCCTCAAACTTGGAGTGATCCTCCTGCCTCACCTTCCAGAGTACTGGGATTATTGGACCCAGCTACTCTTTCACTCCATATCTTCCCAAAAGAATTAAAAGCATCATACAACAGCAATACATATACTCCCTTGTTCATAGCAGCATAGTATGTAATAGCTAAATCTTGGAAACAGCCTAAATGCTCACCAATAGATGAATGGATAAAGAAGATGGGTTTTTAAAATGTGGTGGAATACTACACTCCCATAAAGAAGGATAAATTTGAGATAATTCTAGGTAAAAGAATGGACCTTGATATAATACTGTTAAGTGCAGTAAATCATGCACACTTGTTCAAATACTTACAGGTTTTCTGGTGTGAGAATCCAAAAGTGTAAACAAGTACCAAAATGTATAATAGATATTGTGAAACAGGAAGAGAAAAGCTGGACATGGTGATGCATGCCTGCAATCCCAGTACTCTGGAAGCTGAGGCAGGAGGATCACTCTAAGTTTGAGGTCAAACTGCTACGTGGTGAGTTTAAGGCCACATTTAACTGCATAGTGAGCCACTGTCTTAACAAATCAAAAAAGAAATAAACGGAAATGTTTAAATGGGAAGAAGAACTGGGGAGGTGAAGGGTAAAGAAAGAAAGAGAAGAGGAAAAAAGACAAGGGAAGGAAAATGGAAACAAAGTATTTGTTAAATAAAGAGGGAAAGAGGTGTTCAGCTAAGGGGAGGGAAAGGAGAAAAAAGAAACATCAAGAGATATTATATACAGGTACAAATTCCATGTGATGAGATCATTATGTACATCAAAAATTCACCAAAATTTAATTTAAAAAAGAAAAAGAATAGTGTCTCATATACTATCAGGCACATAACTAATATTCTAAATTAGAATCTTACATTTTCAATTTTTTGATGAATATTGTAATACAATATTTTGCTTCTGCCACAAATAAACTCTTGTGAATCAATTTTACTATTGATTTTATTCTGCATAGCATTTTAATTTCTCTGTTCTTATAGACATTAACATCATTTTCGCTTACCACTATGACCTAAAAAAAAAAAGTCAACTTTTACCTCTTTATCCTTTTTCCTTTCCTCAACATTATGAGTCATCAAGTTCATCCATTGAATGAATTTTGAAATCTCTACCTTTTTTTTCATTTCTTTTTTTTTCTATTTTTTTTGGTACTTTGCTCAATTATGCTTGTTATTTCCATATTCTTGTACTTTGTTAAACATGCAAGAAAATTGAGATTCTTCCAAAGTAAAGTTTCTAAAAGAAAAGTTAATAAACTCAAATTTTCTTGTTGGGCATTTAAATTCTACTGCATGTTGATCCCAGTAAACTGAATTATTGTCTGTTGTTAGATTCTGGAAACTTGAGTGTGTGTGTGTGTGTGTGTGTGTGTGTGTGTGTGATCACATTAAAAAATATCTACTAACAGAAAATGGCCCACAATTATGAGACTGAATTTAGGAAAATAAATTTTTAATTTCTAAGGGCAATAAGCAGTTTTTAAGTTCTAAATTACCACTTTGGGGGAAAAAAACAGTGATTCAAGAGACATAATACTAGGAAAAGCTATACTGCTTTAAATATACACAATTGATAAAGATTTAACAACATGATTTCACAAATGTTTTCTATATAAAAATCAAGGAATATTCAGGCATAAACATACACACCTGTAATCTCAGCAACTGGGAGACTGATGCAGGAGGTTTGCTGTAAGTTAAAGGACAGCTTGGACTACATAGCTATTTTAAGGTTGGCCTGAGCTACACAGCAAGACACTGTCTCAAAAATAAAAACATACAAACAGCCCTTGCATAAAAATAAGGTTTAAATGGCTAATAAACATGAAAAGAATCTCAAGCTATTAAAATAAAGTAATATATTTAAAAATTAAAGTCAAGGAGTAGATGATTTTTATTAATTACTTTTTTCTAGGGGATTAAAAAAAAGAGGTTGTTGATAATTTTAATTGACAAATCTTAAGCCATGTGGGGATAGGAGGAGACAATAAGAAGCCTGTGAACCCTTCCCATGAGCAGTCAGCTCATAGGCTGGGAGACAAAATGAGCCCCACTCCTACTCCCACCCCATAAGCAATTGGTGTTTCAGATATACACAGGCTGTATTGATAGCAACTGAAGAACAAAAGCAATTTAATACTTGTATCATTTGATTGACTTTACAGGTCTAAAGCCAGTGGTCTCAGTTAGAGGATAATAATATGCAATATGACAACTATGGAGGGATTTCCTTCTGTCTTGTTTTTGAAATCCAATACTGTTCTCATTGATTTTTTCCATTTTATTGGTTTTTTCTTCAGTGTTCTTTTATTAGTTTTATTCTTCTCTATTTTATTTGATTTATTATGTTTCATGGTTTGGCAGCAATTTTGAAGACAATAAAAGACATTATGGTAAACATTGTTGATTTCCTGTAATCATGTTTTCCAGTCCTATATTCATTTCACTGTTTTATTTTGATTGGCTTTATTCCATTTTATTTTGTTTGTTTTTATTCTGTTTAAAATAAAATTTAAAAACATTTTTTAATAATGACATCTCATATTTAAACTTTTGAAAACAACTCTTTCTTCTATACTGCTAAGGTTATACAAGGGGCTAAATTCAGAATAAAGTTTATCACGCAGTTTAACATGACAAGAAATCCAAATTTTCTCTTTTTTGCTTTAAATTATAACATTCATGGTATCATCTTTATTGTAATAATGTATTCACTTATGGTTCTAAGAAAATTAAAAGAGATCCTAGTGCTGCTGGATATCTGTCCACAGACTCTTCACAATTGCCACTTTCATTTTAGTTTCTGTAAGGACTACATGCTTCTTACACCTACTAGTGAAAATAAAGTTTCCTGCATAGCTATATAATAGCACTAAGGTAAAATTTGATATTGCATGAGACTGATTCCTTGAAAAATAATAGGCCTTAATAAAATATAAAAAGATTTATCACTTGAAGAAAAACTAATAACAAATGCTGGTGTGGCTGTGGGGAAATAAAGGGACTCTTCTACTTTATAAAATGTAAACTAGTAAGACCAATGTGGAAAATCAGTGTGGAGGTTCCTCAAAAACCTAAATATAGAAATTCCATGTGAACCAGCTAGTCACTTCTAGGTACAATAGCCTCCTAAAGGAGATAAAATCATCATATTACAGAGATACAAATATCCTAATGTGTAGAGTACCACAATTTATAACTAGACACAGTATATATGTCCATCAACAGAGTAACGGACAAAAGAATGATATTCACACAAATAAACCTTTCATTTGTAGAATACTGGAAATGCTTTGAAATCATAATGTTTAGGGAAATCAATCAGATTCACAAATTTAAATATTATATGGTTTTTTAATATAAGAAAGCCAAATTATAAATTAAGTACAAAACAAAAAACAAGTAATGCGAGTAGAGAGCTCTTTCTCCAGTGGGAAGGTGATCAAGAGATAGAGTGGTGAGAGAGGAAACCCAAAAGGTATGAAAAAGAATAAAGATGTGTTATATACATATGCCAATTCAAACAGAGAATAGAAATATTATGTACTTCAAAATATATACTAATATAAATAAATAAATAAATAAATAAATCAAAATTTAAAAGATAACAAAATATTCTATTAAGTTGTATATTTTCCTTTTAGTTTACAAAACATATCAAAATCCAAAGCAAAAACCTAACAAGAAAAGTAGACATGGTAAAAATAAATTCACCTTTGACTGAAATGCGATAGTTATAACTTACATAATAACAAAGAATGCATAGATGTATTGTAAATGAAGAATATGAAGTAACATATCAGGGCTTCACCAAGGAATGCAAGTACTGTTGAGCTTAAGGGATGTGACACATGACAGCATCAGTACAGAAATACGAATACATAAACACAGATTCCCAACCTCAAAAATTGTGAGGCATATTGTTTCCAATGACCTTTGCACTAGAAACCAAGATCTTAAAGGACAAAGATCTGGAAGAAAGCAGCAGCTTGTGACAATGTTACAGTATTTTCTCAATAAGGCATTTGTAGATTCCAAAGAAACAATAAAGAATATGATAAACTCAATAGAAAGGGAAGTACAGGGTCTAAGGAATTTAAAAAATGAAAAAATTTTTCAGTGATCTTAAAATAGTAATAAACTAGGAAGAGAAATTAGAGTTTAAATCTTACCAAATATAAGTGACACTGCTAAATACCACTGGCCTTAGTTGAGATATCCAGATATCCAAGGACCTATACTCTTAAAATGAATAATGAAATGGAAATACAAAACCATCCAGTCAAAATCAATACAATCTGCTTTTGTATAAGACAATGTGCTATTTTCTTAACTTCTTGCCTAAATAAAATGTTTATTGGGAAAGACAATGTTCATAACCTTAAACAGGATTTACAGTAGTCAATGCTCAATGCTCTGCATTCAACAAAATGAAATTGCAAGGTAAGACATAAAATAAGAACAAGTGCAACTGAGAGGGGCAAAGAAAGAGGAGGGCAATAAACAAAGGCAGAAAATCCAAAACTTTAGTTATCAAACATAGTCTTCATGATAGTATGAATTAAAATGTATCCATGATAATATTAGACAACAGATAAGAGAATTTAATCAGAGACCTAAAAACTAAGAAAAAACTCCAAAATGTTAAATATGAGAAATAGAAATATTAAACTAACACAAAGATGTTTTAACAGCATACTTACACAAAATGATTATTAGCGAACTAGTGAATAGGTAAGGAGGAAATATCAAAATTAAAGAGTGAAAGACATGTAGTATATGCAAAACAAAACAAAAAAAAAAAACCCAGAAACTCCTAACAATAATATAATTCAAGCCTCAGGGAAAAAGAGAAAATACAATGAAATGAATATATGAAGAGGTACTGGCTACAAATTTTTCAAAGTGATGAAAATATCAAACCACATTATCCAAAAGTGTAATCACGTAAAAATCAAATTTTATGTAAATGTTAATCTTACCACGTGACTTCAAATTCCATTGAGGGAAAACAATAGAAGCAAATTACAAACAATGAGCTTATTATAAATAAAAGACTGTATTAGTTACTTTTCAGTTGCTGAGACAAACTACTCAGCATAAGCAACCTAATGCACAAAATGTGTACTTTTTAAATTTTGATTTCAGAAGTTTCATCCAGGGGCATCTGCTTTCCAGGCAGAAAAAAACAGCATGGGGAGAAGGGCATGGTACAAGCTTTCTACTCAGTCCATTGTGGCCAGGAAGCACAGAGAGAACAGAAAGAGTGACACAGAGAGGAAGAGGTCTGAGGACAAGAATACATTTCCAGAACATAGCTCCAGTCACCTACTTCCCCAAGTGGGCCCTCACTCCTAACAGCACACTCAGCTATGAACTTATCAGTGGATTAATTCACGATGTACGTAGCACCCTGTGTTCCAGTCACTTGAAAGATTCCCACCTCTGAAAATGTGTCATGCATCCAAGAGAAGAGATTGAGCTTGCTGATTTAATGGAAACACACAGATGTACACATAAAACATGAGTATTTAAGAGTAATGACATAGCGAGTTATAGTACAAAATAGCAATGAGACACAACATTGTACTGCCACTTAGCATTTTCAGCACCATTTAATCATCAATGAATTCAGGTTTATATAGTAATCATTATATATCAGATGGCTCACTGCATGTCTTATATTTACTAACATATACCATGATAACAATATGATAAAATAGGTCTTTTATTACTGTCAATTTTCATCTTAAAAGCTTACAGACTATGGTCAATACATCTTGGTAGCATGCTCAAATTTATAAAATTATGTGGGTTGATTGAATTCTAACATTCAAACTCTGAGAATTGATGAAAGGTGTTGTATATTACCATATTACAGAATTAGGAAAAAAATAAATGTACAAACAGGACCACTGATTATATCAACTTATAAAATGTGTGACTGTATTAAAAACAAAAGGAAATTCATCTAAATATTTGTAGAGTTTGTAGAAAATTTGCCTAATTCTAGAATATTGACTTCAATTAAATTTTTAAAAGTTCTTATTTTAGTAGTTTATTCAATTATACTTGTATTATTTCCATATTCTGATGCTGTATTAAACATGTAAGAAATTTAATACATCTTGTTTGCCATTGAGAATCATCCAAAGTGAAAGAGTCAGATTCAATAACCTCAAATTCCCAGCTGATCATTTAAACCATACTATATGTTGGTCTCAGTAAAACTGAATTAATGTCTGCTGATATTAGACATAGGGAGCTCGATTGTCTTTGTGTGTGTTTGTCTGTGTGATCACATGAAAAGTATCTACTAATAGAAAATGGCCTACAATTATGAGACTGTATGTACACATTTAGGAAAATAAATGTTAAATTTCTAAAGGTAATAATAATTTTTAAATTCTAAGTTACCACTTTGGAAAAAAATGGTTAAAAATACATAAACCTAGGAAAAGCTACACTGTTTTTAAAATATTTATAATTGATAAAGGTTTGACACATGGTTTCACAGATAGCTTCTCTATAAAAATCAAGGAATAGCTAGACAGGGTGGAGCAAGCCTGTAATCTCAGCAATTGTGAGGCTGAGACAGGATTATGGTGAGTTCAAGACCAGCCTGAACTATGTAGCAAGACTCTGTCTCAAACAAACAAACAAAAAATCCACAAAAATGGATCTAAGAAGTAAGAGAAAAAGGGAAATGAAATCCAGTAAAATTCAATGGTCATGTAAGTGTTTATCTTAACACATCAATTCAAATTCTATTGAGGGATAATGGTAGAAGCAAATACCAAAAATGTATGAGCTTATTATAGCTAATAAACAGGAGATTACTATATCAGTCACTTTTTGGTTGGTGGAACAAAGTACCTGCCATAAGCAACTGTAAGCAGAGAGCATGCATTTTTGGATTTTGGTTTCGGAAGTTTCATTCATGAGTGTCTGCTATCAAGGCAGAGAAAGAGATGATGGGCCATGGTACAAAATGCTGCTTAATCCATGGCAGCCAGGAAGCACAGGAGAACAGAAAGAGCCAAAGAAAAAAGAAAATTATGTGGACTGATTGAATTCTAAGCACTGAAATCTGACAATTGATCGAAGGTCTGACAATTGATCTATGCTACCTCTGTGCCATACAGAAGAAAAAAGATTAAAAAGAAAACCTCTATATAAAAGCAGGAGTACTGCACAGGAGTATATCCACACAATAAAATGTGTCTGTATTAAAAATAGAAGGAAATTCGTCTAAATATGTGTACAGTTTACAGATTTGCTTACTTCTAGAATATTGACTTTAATTTTTAAAACTTCTAATTTATATTTTTAATTTATTTCTAATATTATTTTCTAGTTCATAAAAGGAAAGTACTAATTGTCATAACATTATGTTTTTGCACATGTGTACATACTTTAATCTTTAAATTAAAGTAAACTGGGCCAGAGATTTAGCTCACTGGTACAAGTGCCTGCCTGGCAAGCGCAAGGCCATGAGTTCAGTCCCCACTACCAAAATAAATTAGGATAAACCTTTATCTCCCTAAACATTTCACATTTCTTTACGGTGAGAACTTTTCTAATTCTTTCTTCTAGCTTTTAAGATGTACAGTGCATTACCATGATCTATGGTCACCCTAACACACCAGCACTTGTTGCTCCTATCTAATTGTCACTGAGTGTCCACCGATCAGTGTTCCTCCATCCCTCTTGACCCCCACACTCATCTGCTTCTGTAACCATTATTTTATTTTCAACAACTAAGAGATCACTTTAAAAATAACTTCTTTTGCAATTATAAATGTAGCACTTATAGTGTTATTTTATTTTGAGGGAAAAAAAAGAACTAACTAATTTCAACCAACAGCAATATGCTCCCAAAATAGTGTCACTCATGATCAATCGTGTTCTTTTTGATCCTCAAAGTGGAATGTGCAACTTTTTTAAATGTGTTTTGTTTCAAGGGAGTTTTAAATAAACTAGTAGTTGTAAAGGACATTTAAGTTCCCAAGAAAGTGAAGTCTATTGTCCCTCTTTTCTGAATTTTTTATTTTATTTTTAACAGATTTCAAAGAGTGGGAAATGTTGTGTACTTATGAATACCATGTGATATTTTCATACATGTTGAAATTTTATACTTTTAAAATCAGTTCCACATGAAAAAATATGAACCCTTTGCAATGTTGCAAATGCCTAGGCAGGTTTACAGACTGGAAAAGCACTCTTTGATTCTATTTGTCTGCTTTTATTTATTTTACCATAAACTTTGGTTATGGTACATCTTACATGTCTATGAGGATTTTGTTAACTTCTTTACTATTTGAATTTTAAGCACTAGAAATATTCCCACTTAAATACAAACACACACACACACACACACACACACACACACACAAGCATCCATAACAAACAATAATTGAAGAGAGGCAAAGAATGCACATGATGCATAAACACACAAGCTACTAATTAGGCCATTAAACAAGACTGTGAGTGCTCATGTGACCTTTTAATATGATTAATTACTCTAAAAGTGGTGCAAATCTCAATATTCCTATTCCAAAGATATCTGAGGCTTTCTTAGGTTACTCATTTGGAACTATTTTTGTTGCTTCTTATCTTGGTCCAGGATAGGTTAAAGGGCTCTAGAGTCACTTGGTCATACGTTCACAACCTCTCAAAAAAGAAATTACCTAGAGAAACAGAGTAAAATTTAAAAACAATGAACAGTAATGTTACACAGTATAATCCAATACTATAAAATATAGAAAGAAGATATAAAGATTATTTGACACACATGTCTACATTTCTATACTTCTGTATTAAAAGACACATTTTCCGCTATATTAATTTATGATAAGAGTCTGATGCATAAGAGAAAACTCTTTGACATTGAGAAGGAATAAATTTTTGAGCTCTAACTAGAGGGTAGGGTATGTTTGCATCATATATTTACCCATGACTCTCCGCAAAGCACTTATGACCTCCTTATTCCTCAGGTTGTAAATCAGGGGTTCAGGGCTGGGGTAACAATTATGTAGAAAACCTAGGTGATGTTGTTCTGTTTGGGATTGTGGAAGGAACAGGTAGAACATATATACATGAGTGTAGCCACCCCATAAAACATCCCTACCACAGTCAAGTGGGAGGAGCAGGTGACAAGAGCTTTCTTCCTGCCCGCCTTTAAAGGCATGTGGAGCACAGTTAACACAATTAATGTGAAGGAGGCAAACATGGCAACAAGAAGGGGAATCAGGAAGGACACACCCATTGCATAAACCATGAGCTCATATCAGGAGGTGTCTGCACAGGCCAGCTTCAGAAAGTTTGGACTCTTACAGAGAAGATGTCTAATTTCCCACGCTTTGTAGAAGGGAGAGTGTATGGTGTACACTGTGTGTCCTAAAGCACTCAGAAATGCCAGAATCCAAGATGAGGCCAACATGAACCAGCAGACTCCAGGCCTCATGAAGACCATGGAGTGGAGAGGATAACAAATGGCCACATACCTGTCAAGGCCGTGAAGGCCAGTAGGAGGTCCTCGGCACCACCCAATGTCAGTGCCAGGAACATCTGAAGGGCCAAGCCTCCAAAAGTGTTTACTCTCTGCAGAAAATCCATGAGGGCCTGGGGAGCAATAACTGATGTGAACAGGAGGTTCATGAGAGAGAGCAGCTCGAGTAGGAGGTACATGGGCGTGAGGAGCCAGACATCCACTATGATGGCCAGAAGTGTCAGGCCATTGATGATCAGGACCAATATGTACAGGGCTGTGAGTGCAGCATCGAGCAGTTCAGGTGACCCACTGTCATTCAGGATCCCCGCCAAGATGAAGCCACTTCCTAAGGTGGAGTTCCAGAGCTCCATTCTGCTTGGAGTCTTTAGTTGTGTAGAACCTGATGGTTTGTCAGTAGAACTTCTTCTAAGAATCTCAGCTTAGTTTTGGATTGTTCTAGAACACTGGGGTGGGCAATAGAAATCCCATGAAGTATTTTTTCTCTTTCATATAATTAAATGTTCTTCCTGGTTTGTGAATTTCTCAATATTTTTATTGACTATGATGAGCCATCAGCTAACTAGGTATGAATTGTGAATTAAAAATTGACTTTATTGGATGTGGAAGATAGCCCAGTGACACAATGCCTGCTTGGCAAGGACAAAGTCCTGAGTTTTATTCCAAATTTTAAAAATATACTTCATTTAAGGAGAATAAGTCCTATAAACACCATTGTAAATGTATGAAAACACCCTTGCCCCATAATAACCAGACACATTGGGCATTCATTTAGATATTTTTTTTCCTAAAATGTACTTGGAATAGCAGATTGGTTTTTAACATTTTATTCACAGAAAGCTCTCTGTCATCTTCTAATCCTGACCAGATGTTTCTCTTTACTTTATAGTCTTACTGTTTGAAAGCTGCCTCCACAGAAGAATCTCTGGACTCTCAAACTGCTTAATCTCTTGTACAATTCAACCGTCCTCTCCTTCATAAAGAGTAGAATGCTGCTCTGCTGGAGATAAGTAGAATTCTAGGTTGATTCAGTGGTGAGGATGATACAGATTTGAAGGTAAAAGTGTTTGCATTTTTCAGATAATGGTAATATTTTTACTCAAGAAGAGGCAGCGATAAAAGGAAAAATGATGGGATTTTTTTGGTGCATGGTGGTGATTGTGCTTAGGATAAGTGATAAAATGATTGACTCCTAAAAAAGAGGCATTTTAGGAAAGGGCCAAAGTCATATTATTACCTTTACTCAAGATTTTCAACAACAACCTGAGCATGCAAAAGATGTCCCTATGCCTTACAAATCTTAGTAATAAGAGGAAGGATATTGATCTACTAACTCCCAAAACCATTTGATGGCATCTGGAAAGGAGCATGAGGAGCAAATGCCATGGAATGTGTGGCATGTGTGTTGCAACATACACATAGGTTGCTCTTGTGAATTCAGGTCTTTCACAGTTTGATTGAAGACTTAGCAGCCATTCTTGAAGAGAGGATAATTCATGACCAAATTGTTCCTCTTTCTTTCCTATAATTCCTAACTATTCCACCGATATTTTGTTTATGTTACCACCATTTATCTCTGAGATGGAACTTTTAAGAGGTAGGATCATAAAATCCTAACACTGAAAGGCACATATAGTATAGTCCCTTCTTTTCACTCAGTAAATATTTTTTTAAAATTTTATATTAAAGAGAATAAAACAAAAGAGGGCAGAACAAAGCAGATCAGAACAGAACAACATAAGCAACACAGCACTTTACAATAAGACAACCAGAAATTAACAGTAGCTATCAAAATACATCTTTCTCTGCTATAGCTGAGCATAGTTTCAAATGCAATAATATCAAACATAACAAAATAGTATAAAACCATTCAAAAGAATGAAATAATCACAGGAAATTCTGAACCAAATAACAGAGAATGATCAATGGCTACTATAGTATCTCATTTTCAATAAAAAATTGTTTATACTATCACATATATTAAAATCCCAATAAGGCACAACATGATAGAACTGATGGTAATAGAAGAATAGAAGCATGGTCGAAATTCTAAGCAAGAAGATATTAAATCCGCAATGGCTGCCATAATGTTTTGTTTTCTTCAAAACTGCTGTTCATACCATCACACATAATAAAGTCAAACAAAACAGAATAAAACCATTCCAACCGATGAATGAAAACATTGAAAGTCTTCAAAGCAATGGGATGGGGAATCATGATTACCATACAATCTTATATACTCTTACCAACTCTCATACTAGGGAGACTATACAGTATTTACACATGAGTTTGGTTTATTTCACTTATGAGTATGGTTCTCAAGTTGTGTCCATTTATTTATAAATATCTCGATGTGATCATTCTTTATAGCTGAGTAGTACTCCATTGTATAAAAATGCCACATCTTTTTTATCCATTCCTCAGTTGTTGGGCACTTAGGTTGTTTCCAAAATCTGGCTATTACAAACTGTGCTGCTATAAACATGGGTGCACATATATCACTGTGGTATGATGATTTCAGTTCCTCTGGGAATATGCCTAGAAGAAGAATAGCTGGGTCAAATAGGACTTCCAATCCCAGGATTTTGAGGAATCTCAAGGTTGACCTCCACAATGGTTGCACCAGTCTACACTCCCACCAACAGTGCAGAAGAGATCCTTTTTCCCCACAGCCTCTCCAGCACTTGTTGTTGGTAGTTTTTTTTTTTTAATCCTGGACATTCTTTCTAGGGTGAGATGGAATCTCAGTGTGGTTTTAATTTGCATTTCTCTCATGACTAATGATGATGAACACTTTTTCATGTATTTATTTGCCATTCGTATTTCTTCATCTGAGAACTGTGCATTCATTTCAGATGCCCATTTTTGGATTGGGTCTTTGAATTTTGAGGGTCTGATTTTTTTAATTCTTTGTAAGTTCTAGACAGAAGTCCTTTGTCTGAGGGACAGTCCATTAAGATTTTCTCCCAATTTGTGGGTTTTCTTTTCACTCAGCTGGAAATCTCTTTCAAAATGCAGAAACCCTTTAATAAGATATGGTCCCAGTTATTGTTTCTGGGAAGTATTTCCCATGCAGTTTGATTCTTGTTCATGATTTTTCTACCTAACCTTATATTTTGAGATTTTTTACCTACTTTGTCTTCCAACAGATTTAGTGTTTCTATTTTAATATTTAGACCTTTGATCCATTTAGATTTTAGTTTAGTGTATGGTGATAGGCATGGGTCTAGTTTTAGTCTTCTGCATATGGATAGCCAATTTTTCCAGCACCATTTGTTAAAGAGACTGTCGTTCTTCCAGTGAGCATGTTTGGCCCCTTTATCAAAGATAAGGAGGTTGAGAGAATTTGTGGTTGTGGTTATATCTCTCAATCGATTCCATTGATCTTCAGGTCTGTTTTTATTCCAGTACCATGTTGATTTTATTACAGTAGCTTTGCAGTATAATTTCAAGTCAGGGATTTTGATGCTTCCTGCTTTGCTTTTGCTGCTTAGAATTGCCTTTGCTATTCTACATCTCTTCTGGTTCCAGATGAATTTTAGGAGTGATTTCTCTAGATCTATGAGGTATGTTAGTGATATTTTCATTAGGATTGTGTTCAATCTGTATAGTAATTTTGGGAGAATGGCCATTTTCACAATGTTTGTTCTTCCTGTCCATGAACAAGGGATGTCGTTCCATTTTCTGAGGTCCACTTTGATTTCCTTTTTCAGGGTATTATAATTTTCCTTGTATAGCTCTTTTACTTCTTTTGTGAGATTAATTCCTAAGTATTTCATTTTTTTGGATGCTAGTGTGAAGGGTGTGGCTTCTCATTTCTCTCTCAGTATTTTTGTTGTTAGTGTATAGGAATTCTATTGATTTTTGAGTATTGACTTTGTATCTAGCTTTGTACCATCCCTGCATTCCTGGAATGAATCCCACTTGGTCATGGTATATAATCTTCTGGATGATTTGCTGCATTCTGTTTGCCAATATTTTATTGAGAATTTTTGCATCTATGTTCATTAGGGAGATTGGCCTATAGTTCTCTGTTTTAGTTGGGTCTTTCTCAGGTTTTGGTACTAGAGTAATATTTGCTTCCAGGAATGACTTAGGAAGAATTGCTTCCCTTTCAATTTCATTGAAGAGTTTGAGGAGTATTGGAATTAAATCTTCTTTGTATTTCTTGTAGAATTCCACAGTGAATCTGTCTTGGCCTGGGCTCCTCTTTGTGGGCAAGACTTAATTACATTTTCAATTTCTTTAATAGATATTGGGTCATTCAGCAATTTTATATCTTCCTGATCCAGTTTTGGTAGTTCATATGTATCTAGGAATCTGTCTATTTCTTCTGTGTTATCGAACCTATGAGTGTAGAAGTTTTCGAAATAGGTGTTGATGATCTTCGGTATTTCCGCGGAGTCTGTAGTAATTTCACCTTTTTCATTCTTTGTTGCATGAATTTGAGTTTTTTCTTTCCTTTTTAAAATAAGGTTTGCCAGGGGCTTATCAATTGTTTTTATTCTTTCAAAGAACCAACTCTTTGATTCATTGATTCTTTGTATTGTTTTCTTTGACTCTATTGCATTAATTTCTGCTCTGATCATTATAATTTTCTCCCTTCTTTAGGCTTTGGGTTTGGCTTGCTCTTCTTTTTCTAGATGCTTGAGTTGTAGCACCAGGTTATTTATTTGTGTTCACTCTGTCTTTCCAAGGTGGGAACTCAGTGCAATAAATTTTCTTCTGAGGACTGCTTTCATTGCATTCCACAAATTCCGGTAAGTTGTGTTTGTATTTTCATTTGCTTGTAGATATTGTTTAATTTCTTCTTTAATTTCCTCCATGACCCACTGATTGCTCAAGAGTGTGTTACTCCATTTCCATGTGTTTGTGAGGTTTTTGCAGTTGCTTTTATCCTTAATTTCTAATTTCATGGCACTATGATCCGATAACATGCATGGGATAATTTCAGTTCTTTTGCATTTACTTAAATATGTCCTGTGGGCTAGTATATGGTCTATTTTAGAGAATGTCCCATGTACTGCTGAGAAGAATGTATGTTCTGATGTTGTTGGATGGAAAAACTCTATATACGTCTATCAAGTCTATTTGTTCACAGGTGTGATTCAGTTTTGTTATTTGTTTGCTGATTTTCTGTCTAGTTGATCTGTTCCTCTGTGTCAATGATGTGTTAAAATCTCCTGTTATAATGTGTTGTTGCTTATTTGATTTTTCATTTCTGTTAGTATTTGCTTTGTATAGCTGGGTGCTCTGGAATATGGTGCATATATATTTAAGATTGTTATTTCTTCCTCTTGATGTTTTCCCCTATCTAGTATGTAGTGACCTTCTTTATCTCTTTGGATCATTCTTGGTTTGAAGTGCACATTGTTTGCAAACAGGATTGCTACTCCCACTTATTTTTGGTTTCCTGTTGCATGAAGTATTGTTTTCCATCCTTTGACTTTCAGTCTATGGGTTTCCTTTTGGGTAAGATGGGTTTCTTGTAGATAGCATATGGTTGGATGTTGTTTCTTGATCCATTCTGCCAGTCTGTTTCTTTTGATTGGTGAGTTGAGGCCATTTACATTAATGGTTATAACTGTTATATATTAGCTTATTGTTGACATGTTATCATTCTGCTTTTGTATCTTTAGCTTTCCATTCCATTTAATTGTCTGCCTTGCTTGGTGGTTTTATCCTATGTGTATCTAGGATATCTTTCAGTATTCTTCGTAGGGCTGGTTTGGTGATCATGAAGTTTTTCAGCTGTTCTTTGTCATGGAAGCATCTTCTTTCTCTATCCATTTTGAAGGACAGTTTTGCAGGATACGTCAGTTTGGGTTGGAAGTAGTTTTCCTTTAGGATCTGAAATACTTCACTCCATGCTCTTCTTGACTTCATTGTTTGTGTTGAGAAGTCTGCTGTGATGCTGATAGGTTTTCCTTTATCAGCAATCTGTCTTTTCTAACAGCTTTTAGTATTCTGTTCTTATGGTGGGTTTCTGGGATGTTGGTTATTATGTGTCTGGGTGTACTTTTATTTTGGTTATGGCTATTTGGAGTTCTGTATGCTTCACTAATCCAAATGTCAGTTTCCATCCTCATATTTGGGAAGTTTTCAGCTACTACTTCTGTAAACATCCTCTTGATATCATTTGGGCTGTCCCCTTCTTTTTCATTTATCCCTATTAATCTTATGTTATTTTTTTGCATCATCTTGTAGCTATTGAATTGTTATTTCCTGATTCTTTGTTATTTTTAAAAGATCTTTCCTTTCCTGTTCACTAGCTGCGATCTTATCTTCGAGGTCTGAAATTCTATCTTCACTTTCATTGAGGTGGTTTTTACAGCTTTCAATAGAATTTTTGATTTCCTGTATATCTCTTTGAATCTGGATTATGTATTCTGCTTGTTTCTTATAGTGTTCATTCAGGGATTCTATCTGTTTGCTTTGTTTCTCTAATTTTTTAGCTGTGTCTTCACTAGATGTGTTCACTATTTCTTTCACTGCTTTTATCATTTCTTCTTTTACCTGGGCAATTATTTCTAATTTGAATTTCTCCATAGCTTCCCCTAGTTGCTTCTTTATTTCAGTTGACATCATTTCAGTCATTTCAGGTGTATGGCTTCTATTTTCTTCTATGTACATGGCTCCCAGGCTTTCTTGGTATGGGCTGGTGATTTGAGCCTGCCTTTTGTTCTTTCCTTTTGTTATTTTTCTTTATTTCCTTGGTTTGAGCAGTGTTCCAAAGCTTCCTCTGGGAGTGTCACAAATCTCCTACTGCACCCTCAGCTACTGGAGCAGTCTCAGCTCTTCTGCAGGTACTTGGCTCCCTAAATTGAAAAGTGGAAGCTGGGCATGGAGAACTGGGACTGGCAGAGCCCCAGGGCATAATCCCCTGTCCTAAGGGTGTGGATATGAACTCAGCAGCTGGCAGTGCTGGTCTCAAGCTGTGCCCAGGCCAGCCCAATGGAGCCCAGAGTCCTCATGCAAGTTTTCTGCCTCCTGGACTGAAACCAGGCAGCTGAATGTGGTTGACTGAGGCCCTGCAATCTCCTGCACCCAGTCCAGCATCCCAGTAGCTCCCCAGAAGCTCAAAAGCTGGACCGTAGCTCTCCAACTTTCCCCAGGTTACCCAGACTCACCTGGGGCAAACTCCACACCTCTGCAGATTCTTGGCTCTCTTAATTGAGATGCAGAAGCTGGCCATGGAGAACTAGGGCTGGCAGAGCCCCTGGGGCACAATCCCCTGTCCTAGGGGTGTGGCTATGAATTCAGCAGCTGGCAGTGCTGGTCTCAAGCTGTGCCCAGGCTGGCCCAATGAGCCCAGAGTCTTTGTGCAAGGTTTCTGCCTCCTGGACTGAAACCAGGCTGCTGCACATGGTTGACTGAGGCCGTGCAATCTGATGGACCCAGTCCAGCATCCCAGTAGCTCCCCAGAAACTCAAAAGCCTGAACGTAGCTCTCCAACTTTCCCCAGATCACCCGAACTCACCTGGGACAAACTCCCTCTGTTTCTTTTCATAAATAACCTTAAGTTGGAGATCACGGGAAGATGGCAGATCAATAAGTAGCAAGGTAAAGAGACTTTCTGAGAGAAACAGCTCAAACGCTATAATTTAACACTATGGAGAAGACCAGATGAAATGAGAGGGATTCCCATGACCCAGGAAGAAACTAAGGAAAAAGAAAAAAAAAAGAAAGAAAAACATGGACGGAAAGCTGGAGCCAAATGTGCTCTCTCCGGAGCCATTTCCACAGTAAGCTAGGCACTCTGGAGTCCAACAACTCGCAGTCATCCTGAAGTCAGGGTTTGGCAAGCCTGAAGACCTCTTTGGAGGATGCATCACAACAAAGAACAGAGCTAGCCTGGAGATCTGCACTAGCCCATGGTGAGTGCTCAGAATTTGGTCCTCCTGCAGGAGGGGGTGACCAGCTGGGTGACATCTTGGATTCAGGCAGGACAGGCTTGAACCTGAAACCATAGAAGCTTCAATTGGCTGCTCCTGGAGTGAGCAGATTGGGAACAGCTTGGACCAGGGTCTGGCCCTGTGCAGAACCCAATAGCCAGGGACAAATTTGCCCCTGAAGTTGTCCCAAACCTGTTCCATCCACATGGCACACATTAATGTGGTGAAGACTCACAGTGGTTAACTGGCTCGGGGGGTCAGCCTGCACTGTCCCTGCTTGTACCTCAGTGATCAACAGCAAACTGGAGAGGGTAGCAACCCCTAGCCAGCATGCTTCAGAGCAATTGTAACCAATACAGAAAGGGCCTGGGACCTCTACTATTTAACACTTGTCTGGAAGAAACCAGAAACATGACAAGAGAAAGAAACAAAAAAATTTTCCAGCCACCAACCTACACAACATGAATCCAGGAGAGGTAAACACAGAACAGATCGAGGGCAGCATACCTGCAGTATCAAAAGCAGCATCAGCTGACATAAAGAAATATATTTGTGACATTATAGAAGAACTCAAAACAGAAATACTAATACAAGTAAAGCAAGATATAAGAGGATTAATAAAAGAAATGCTAAGCAGGTCTCAAGACACAAATAGAAGAATTGAGGAGCACAGAAAAAGGAGGGAAACCTTTGATGAAGAATACTTTTAAAATCTAGAATATATGACACAGATTCAAAGAGACTACCAGGAAATTAAAAATTCCACTGAAAGCTGGCAAAACTACTTGAAAGAAACTAAAGATAGACTATCAAAACTTGAAGACAGGTTTGCAATGTGTGATCATGAAAGGAAAGATCTTTTAAAAATAACAAGGAGTGGAGATCTGTGCCATGTTGGAACTTAGGATGCTGGGAAACCAACCAGCCAGCCTGCCACCCTGGTAAGTGCCTTTGACCTGGCAAGCCACAGCCACCCCAGGGTAAGAACAAGCAGCATCTCCTGAGATCTGTGCTATGTTGCAACTTGGGCACTGGGAAACCAAGCAACCAGCCTACCACCTTGGTAAGTGGCTGTGGTCTGGCAAACCATGACCACCCCAGGGTGAGAACAAGCAGCATCTCCTGAGATCAGCATCATGTTGGAACTTAGAGTGCTGGGAAACTGAGCAACTAGCTCACCACCCTGGTAAGCGGCTGTGAGTCTACTGGTGTGCAGGCTGAGAATCAAACATCCCATCTCCCCACCCCTGTCAGCAAGTGGGAGCCAGAGATCTGAGCATCTCTTGGGAGACTGACCATATGTAATATAGCAAATAAGGGGGATTTCCCTCTACCATTTCTTTGAAGGCAAATATTTTTATCACCATTTTGCTTTGTCTTGTTTAATGGTATTGCTCTATTCAATATTCTGTTTTGATAAGTTCTATAATATTCTGTATTTCCTTTGATTTTGCTATACCTGATTGAAGGAATTATATTATATTGTGAATATAATTAGATAAACAATGGTACCTATTACTTTTATCCCAATAACCTGCTGTGATGTTCTGTACCAATTTCACTGCACTGTCTCAAATGCTTTATTCCATCCTGTTCTGTTGTATTTTACTACCTTCAAATTAATAAAAAAAATTTAAATTAAATTTCAATGTAAATGATAAATACACACTTCATTTGTAAATTAGTGTACTTTCATCCATGTTATTTGGGAACTGTTGACAGAGATGGAGCAGATCATAGTTCCTGAGTTTAAATTTCTGTCCTATCTTCATTATCTGTGTGTCTTTGGACAATAAACTTAACTTTTTGTACCTTATTTAGGTCACCTCAAAAGTTATTATGATAGGTTCAATCTCATGGTATTACTTTGTAGATTAAAAACTGTCAGAAATGGAGAGCACATCTTGTTAAATTCTGCTTAATACAGATTGGCTACTATTTGGATGAATAATAAAGAGTCTTCAATCATCATTCCCCATTTCATTGCTTTGAAGCCTTTTAATGTTTTCATTCATCAGTTGGAATGGTTTTATTCTGTTTTGTTTGACTTTATTATGTGTGATGGTAGGAACAGCAGTTTTGAAGAAAACAAAACATTATGGCAGCCATTGCGGATTTAATAACGTCTTGCTTTGAAGTCCTACCATGCTTCTATTCTTCTATTACTATCGGTTCTATCATGTTGTGTCTTATTGGGATTTTAATATATGTGATAATATAAACTAAATCTTTTATTGAAAATGAGATATTATAGTAGCCATTGATCATTATCTGTTATTTGGTTCAGAATGCCCTGTAATTCTTTCATTCTTTTGAATGGTTTTATACTATTTTATTACATTTGATATTACTGTACTTGAAACTATGCTCAGCTATAGCAGAGAAAGATATTTTGATAGCTACTGTTAATGTCCAGTTGTCTTATTGTAAAGTGCTGTGTTGCTTATGTTGTTCTGTTCTGATCTGCTTTGTTCTGCCCTCTTTTGTTTTATTCTCTTTAAAATAAAAAAACAGTCTTCAAAATAATGTTATCTTTCTGCTTAAATTTTTAGAATTTTTTATCATTTTAAAAGGAAAATAATAAATGATATGCAATGAATAAATATTATGAATATGCAATAAATGATACACAATAAATAAATAAATGCAATGATATTGATATGGGGAATGAAACTCTCAACCTACTATGTCTGGTACAAGCTCACATTCTCTAAAATTGAGGAATGAATTTTAGGAACAATGGAGGTTAAGAGCAGAATATATTTATTGAGGGAAAGAAAGCTTCTGTCTGAAGAGAGACAGAAGGGGTCCCCAGCTGGTTGCCCAGGACTCTGTCTTTTCCAGGGACTTTTATAGAGAAAAACCATGGGTTTAAGGTGGGGGAAGACTGGGAACTCACAAAACAGATCGGCATAAGGTGGGACATAATTATAGTTAGCCCATAAGATCAATAGTTTAGGTAAAATTGACTACATTAGGGACAAATTGGAAAGCAAGTCACATAGGAAGTAAGCATTCTTGGAGCTGTGACCTTTCCCCTAGGGGGATGGGATAGTGACTCCAGGGTGATAGGGAACTAATTAGAATATCAGTCTTTAGGATAGATGCATTTGTTTGATCCTTTGTGTTGAGGCCTGGCCCACAGCAGGAGATGTCTGTCGTTGTCCCCCCCGCCACAGTTGCCAGGTATCTGCACTGGCTCTATTGAAGACCTAGCTACCTGCAACAATATGAGTCCTGCCCCATGACCTTGAATGGACAGGGAACCACCTGCACTCAGTGTATTGAATTGAAGGCCTGTACAGTGAACTTCACCCAACTATGCAACCTTGGTGCCTCATTTGGCACCTGGTAGGGCACCCCCAAGTGGCCACAAGCAGATGCAGAGCTTTTGTGCACCATGTGGCATGAGCTATAGGCTTCCAGACCATACTCCATCTAGCTTTTCAGCCTTGGTACACCACTCACAACCTGGTAGAGTTCCACCCAGCAATCTCAAGCAGCCAGAGCTTTAGAGGACCATGTGGGGTGGGCTGAAGGACCATACAATATACTCCCCACATCTGAGGAGCCTTCAAGTACCATTAGGGACTCTATAAAGCCTGACTAACAATCTCCACTCAACTGGAGAACTCCTTGCAATAAAGACAGAAATCTTCAACCCGAGAAGCAACTGAGACCTTGCATTTAGCTTCCACAGGGGAATACAGGAAAATGACAAAATGAAACAGCAAAATGCAATCTCAAACCTCCAGCTTATCCCAGAAAGGCCTAGGAGACATGGGCATAGAAGAAAATATAAGCCATACACCTAAAATTCTGAAATGATAGCAACTGAAGTAAAGAAACAACTCCATGAAGCTGTAAAGGAACTCAGAAAAGAAATAATCTCCCAGGTAAAAGAAGAAATGTTAAATGTAATTAAAAAGTAATGCTGAACACATCTAACGAATACATAGTTATTAAAAATTGAGGAGAACTGCAAAAAGATGGAAACCTTGAATGAAAAATATAAGAGAGAACCAGAGGACTCCAGACCTCCAGCCTGGAGAGCAGGCTGCTTCAGTGCCTGCCCTCCCAGCCACCCTTCAGACCATTTCTGCACCTACCCTCCCAGCCACCCCTGGGGGACTGTCGCCACCTCCTGGACCTAGTATTGCTGTTGATCTTTGGCTGCGCCACCTCCTCCCAGAGCATTGGGCTGTAGTGGATTAACCTTGCTGGATTGATGGTAGACTCAGTAAACCCTCATCCAGAGGACCTCAGCAGGCTTCCATCAGTGGGGTGAGTTTGTCTCTAAAATAGAGGCCTTCAGTGGGTAAACAGGAGCAGTATCAAAGTTTGCTCCAGCTGTAGGACCTTGATGAGCTTAGTAAGAGTGTGGGTGAGTCCTTCTTGCATACAGCAAACACCCGGTGGTTGAGGAGTGTGACAATAAGGCCTCTCCCAACCTGGAGAAAACTAAAAGGGCTTATGAGACACCCAGTGACACAGTAGGGTCCCAGCTGAGACAAACACTATAGACAGGGAGATCTGGTGGCCTGGAACAACCTTGAAGACATATTGACAGTGGGTACCAAGTGTTGACTTAAATCAATACTCCTAGGCTAATCAGCTCAGGAAGAATATAGGACTCACCCAGCAGGCCCTGCAGGAGGAATTTAGGTGACTGGACCTCTCTTCATTGTGGTACCAAATAACTGGACAAACATCAATCACACAGTAGGACCCTATGATACACACTACTGACAGTTGAGACTAGTGGGATTGAGACAAAATATTAGCCTGAAAAGTGAAAATGACAAAACAAAAAAGCAAAATGCAAATGTCTAGTCCATCAATGGAAGTACAAAAGGCATTGAAACAGAGGACTTTAAATGTCACACTCTTGAAATCCCTAAAAAGATAGCAAGTGAAATAAATAAACAAATCCATGATGCTATAGAGGAAATCAAATTAGAAATAGTTTCTTACATAAAGACAGAAGTGAAAACCTTAATAAAGGAGTTGTTCAGCATACCTAGAGAAAAATAGATTTTAAAAAGTACAGGAGCATGAGAAACTGATTGAAACCTTGAATGAACAATAAGGAAAGCAAGCAGAATGCATGAAACAAATTCAAAGAGATATCAAGAAACAAAAAATTCTATTGATAGCTGGAAAAACTGTTTAAGCAAAGCTGAGAATAGAATTTCAGACCTTGGGGATAGGATAGCAGATAGCAATAATGAAAGGATAGAACTTTTAAAAATAACAAAGCAGCATGAAATGACAATTCAGCAGCTTCAAGATGATGCCAAGAGAAATAATATAATACTAATAGGAATCAATAAAGATGCAAGAGTCAAAACAAATTACATCAGTAAACTATTTGCAGAAGTAATAGCAGAAAATTTCCCAAACATGGAGAAGAAACCTGATATGAAAATAAGTGAGGCATATAGAAGGCTAATCAGTCACAACCAACATAAACCTACATGCAGACATATAATAGTTAAGATCCCAGACATACAGCATAAAAACAGAATATTAAAAGTTGTTAGAGCAAAGACCTATCAAGAAAAGCCCACTAGATTCATGGCAGACTTTTCAGCACAAACCCTCAAGTTAAGGCAAGCTCAGAGTGAAGTATTTCAAGCCCTAAAGGAAAACAACTTTCAACCCAGATTGATGTAGCCTGTAAAATTATCTTTGAAATAAGTTACTTCCATGACAAGGAACAACTGAAAATTCATATCCATGAAACCAACCTGAAAAAGAGTACTGAAAGAAAAACTAAATAAAGATAAAAATGGCTAGAATTTCCAGAATAACAACAGAAAGAAACCACTAGACATGGCAGACAATTAAATAAGGGGCAAAAGCAAAAAACCAACAGCAGAAAACTAACATGACAAAGTTGAACCAGTACATATCAGTTATACTCATAAATGTAAATGGCCTCAATTTACCTAGTAAAACAAATAGATTCACAAAATGGATTAAGAAACAGGATCCCACAATATGCTGTATACAAGAGACACATATCACTGAAAAGGAAACTCATAGACTAAAAGTCAAAGGATGGAAAAGTATTTCATGTGACAGAAACACAGAAAAAAAATCAGGCATAGTATTCTCTTTCAAGACACTGTGAACTTCAAAATGAAAATGATTAAAAGACATAAAGTCACTACTACTTGTAAGGGGAATAATTCAAGAGGAACAACTAAAAATTAAAAATTTAAATGAACCAAATACAGGACACCCAACTATGTAAGACAAATATTAATGGGCATAAAATACCAAATAAGCAACAAGACAATTGTAACAGAGGGCCTTAATATCCCATTGTCACAAAGAGATAGATCAACTGGACAAAGATTAACAAAGAAATAACAGAACTGAATCAAACCTGTGAGCAAACGAACTTGTAAATATTTACAGTGTTCCACCCAACCACATCAGAATACACATTCTTCTCAGCTGTTCATGGGACATTCTCTCTTCTTCTTCTTCTCCTTCTTCTTCTTCTTCTTCTTCTTTTTTGTACTGGGAATCGAACTCATGACCTCGTGCTTGCCAGGCAGGTGCTTAAGCCACTGAGCTAAATCCCCGGCCCTGGGACATTCTCCAAAATAGACCATATATTAGCCCATAAAACATTCTTAAGTAAATGTAAAGGGATTGAAATTATCCCATGCATATTATCTGACTGTAGTGCACTTAAATTGCAAAATTAATGGCAAAAGAAATTGCAAAACTTATATAAATACATGCAAATTAAATAACAATCCCTTGAATAATCAATGGGTTACAGGTGAAATTAAAGAAGAAGTTAAGAAAACCTACAATTCAGTGAAAAGGCAGGTGCAACATACAAACATCTTTGGGACACAATGAAAGCAGTCCTAAGAGGTAAATATATAGCAATACATGGTCATATCGAGAAAACAGAATGAGCACAAATAAACAATCTAATGCTTCATCTCAAGCTTCTAGAAAAAGAAGAGCAAGTTAAACCTAAAGCTCATAGAAGAGAGGAAATTGTAAAGATTAGAGCAGAAATCAATGCAATTGAAACTAAAAAAACAACACAAAGAATTAATGAATCAAAAAGCTGGTTTTTTGAGAGAATAAACAAAATTGACAAACCTCTAGCTAACCTTATAAAGAAAAAGAAAGAAAAAACCCAAATTCATGCAATTAGGACTGAAAAAGGGGAAATAACCACAGATCCCATGGAAATTCAAAAGATCATGAACACCTACTTTGAAAATCTCTACTCACATAGAGAGGAAAACACAGAGGAAATGGGCATATTTCTAGAAACATATGAACTACCAAAGCTCAACCAAGAAGATATAGCAATTTTGAATAACCCAATATCAGCTACTGAAATTGAAAACATAATAAAAATCTTACCAACAAAGAAAAGCCCAGGTCCTGATGGATTCACAGCTGAATTGTACAAGAAATTTAGAGAAGACTTGATGCAAATACTCCTCAATCTCTTCAATGAAATTGAAAGAGAATCAGTCCTTCCTAACTCATTCCTGGAGGCAAGAATTACTCTGATACCAAAACCAGAGAAAGACCTAACCAAAAAGGAGAGTTATAGGCCAATCTCACTAATGAACATGGATGCAAAGATTCTCAATAAAATACTGGCAAATAGAATGCAGCAAATCATCAAGAAGTTTATACATCATGACCAAGTGGGATTTATCCCAGGAATGCAGGAATTATTTAACATACACAAATCAATAAATGTAATACATCATATCAACAGAGTCAAAAATGAAAATCACAGGATCATCTCAATAGATGCAGAAAATGCATTTGATAAACTTCAACACTTGTTCATTATAAAAACTCTACAGAAACTCAGAATAGATGGTAACTACCTCAACCTGATAAAGACTGTATATGACAAACCAACAACCAACATTACTTAACTGGACAAAAACTGAAAGCTTTCACTCTAAAATCAGGAACAAGACAAGAATGTCCACTATCACCATTCCTACTTAATATAGTTCTGGAAATATTAGCCAGACACATCAGACAAGAGAAGAAATAAAAGGAATAAAGATAGGAAAGGAAGAAGTTAAGTTATCACTATTAGGAGTTCCTTAGACAAAGGAGTTATATCTAGAATATATGAAGAACTGAAAAACATCAGGTCCCCAAATCAAAGACCCACTCCAAAAATGGGCATCTGAGATGAATACGTATTTCTCAAATGGAGATATACAAATGGCAAATAAATAAATGAAGAAATGTTTACCATCACTGGTCATTCGAGAAATGCAAATTAAAGCAACACTGAGATTCCATCTCACTCCGGAAAGAATGACTGTTATCAAGAAATCAACCAATATCAAATGTTGGTGGGGCTGTGGGGGAAAAGGAATGCTTCTCCACTGTTCGTGGTAATGTAAACTGGTGCAAACACTGTGGATTTCAGTATGGAGATTCCTCAAAAAACTAAAACCGGAAGTCCCATTGAATCCAAATATTCCCTTCCTGGGAATATTTCCAGAAAATTTGAAAATGTCATATCATAGCTATATATGTGCACCTATGTTTATAGCAGCACAATTTGTAATAGCTAAATCTTGGAAACAACCAAAATGCCCATCAACCACAGAATGGATGAAAAAGATATGGTATTTTTACACAATGGAACATTAGTCATTTATAAAATGGATGATCTTGAGGTTTTTATAGTAAATGGAGGCAACTTGAGACTATCATAAGTGAAATAAATCAGACACATATGTAAATATATTTTCTCTTTAGTGTAAAAATAAATAATAATAATAATAATAATAATAATAAACTTAAAAAAATAATATCCAAACGCACAATTGATATTATAATAATGTATGGGAAAGAAAGCACCCAAAAGCAAAAAATAACTTGTAAGTGTACATATATAAATGTATGCATGTTTAAATGTGCAAGATAGATAACCATACTACTAATTCTCTGTTAGTTCATCCAAAAGAATAGTTTGTGCTGTGATTGTTTGGATGTTTGTTCATTTTTTACACTTAGATTTTGTAACTTGAACAACTACTTCTAAGATAACAATAAGTAATATATTAATTAGTGTTGATTTCTTACTGTTTTTCAAAATTCTGTATTATTTCTACACTTCTTTCTGTTTTGCTTTTTAAAAATAGAACTATACACACACACACACACACACACACACACACACACATATGATACTCTGCAACAGGAAGAAAATTTCAAATTGGAAAGGGAACTAGGGAGGAGGAGAAAAAGGAGAGCAAAGGTAAGGAAGGCAAAAGGAGAAAACAGCTTCATTTTATAACTTTTCATTGCAAAATTCTTCATGTTCAGGACTTATTTCATCAGCATTACTATATTTCCTACTTCTGAGAGCAGGACTTTTGAGTTCTCAGTAAACTAACATATACAGTTAGTTCGATGTGTCTTCCAACAAGCTTGCTGAAGTTTTTCTTGTTTGCTTGCAATACACTATAATTTCACAAGGAAAATCTTTTACTTCTTTTCTTTTTTATCAGAGAAACTCCTTTTCCCTCTTCTTCTTACCACCTCATTTTCCTCCTGGCCTTTTTGCAACCCTTCAATTGCTTTTAACCCTTGTTTTAATTTCAAAATTAAAGAAAAAAGATAAGAAGTCCTGTTTGCAGGGATGAGGCCTACATGCTATGACCAAAATATTCAAGGTCTTATAACATTAACCACATGGAAGACAAGCCCTCACTCTACTCAGGCTACATGTACCCCTTTAAGTAGGTTTGTAAAAAGAAACAAGTTTCACAAACAAGATTAGGGAAAACTGATGTAACATTAGTCAATGATGATAATTTTAAGAGTGTTAGGAAGTCATGTGTTTCTGATGATTTTTGTTTTGCATCAAGAAACAAGATAATGAAGCAATGTACTAGAGCACAACTCAGGTGCAGTGTTTATTCTGATGTATTTGATATATTGAGATGTATTTCTCAGGGGCCAATTGTTTAATCTAGTGGACTAAGGATGGATACATGCAGCCATCAAGGTAAATTTCTTCCTTGGTAAAACAGATGATTTCAGTAACAACACTGGACAGCAGAGGGCAGGCTAAATGTATTAAAACTCAGGATGAGGAAATTAAAGCAGCAAAAGGTCCTGGGTAGGAGGCAGATAGAAGGAATTTTCAGAGGCGGATTTGCCTTGGGCTGAGAGAAAAGTGTTGGACTGTGGCAAGGAAATATTTATTTTAATAGTTTTAGTACAAAATAAGAAAATAATTACCAGAAGTTTATGAAGACTCAAGCATTGGAATAATATCTAAAATTCACTCCTCTGTAAGCAGGTTACCTTTTGTTTCCTTCAAAAGCATATCTGAAGGGGCTTCATTACTGTTGTTGTTTTCTTGCTGTTGATATTCCAGACATATGAACTATATTTTTCCATGCATTTCTGTATAAATTTAATCAATATTTTAACTAAAATTAGCAAGAATATTGATTTTAAAAATCAACTATTTTGATCTATAGAAAAAAATATCATCCTTTCTGGGATATGCAGGTAGGTTAAATCAAAGGATTAGGGAGAACATAAGCTATAGGAAAGAGGAAAAGGACAGTCCTTGGTAGAAATAGGTGAGACTATGATATCAGATTTGCTGTACAAAAATTCTTGAAATTACTCTGAGCTCCACATTTCCCTTTTCCTTGCTATCCCCTTCTCTTCTGATAACCACCATCCTAATCTCTACTTCTGTGCATTCTAATTCCTAGCATCCCCAAATTAGTAACTAAGATATTCATATGATTTGGTGTCATAAAATCCATCACTCCCTTAGCCAAGTCCCTACAGGCCTTTGGCTCTTTTCTCATTCTATGTGACTGACTACAATCTCTATAAAATCTACGACTGAGGTGATTCCCAATTTTTATTTCTCTGTTCCCTACTTCAGGGATTCCTAGAGATCCATTCTACTAACCCGATAAACCCTATGACTGCTAACCTTACAACTTTGATCTCTAACTGTTGATCTGTTCCTGGACCCATCATCTCTTTCTTCCTGACACCATTTGCTAACCTTACAACTTTGATCTCTAACTGTTGATCTGTTCCTGGACCCATCATCTCATTCTTCCTGACACCATTTGCCAAATGGAAATTTTTATTTCTCTGTTCCCTACTTCAGGGATTCCTAGAGATCCATTCTACTAACCAGATAAACCCTATGACTGCTAACCTTACAACTTTGATCTCTAACTGTTGATCTGTTCCTGGACCCATCATCTCATTCTTCCTGACACCATTACTCCACTGTTCTCAGGTTTCCTTCCCCAGGGGCACCCAATACACTGAACTATATTCCCTCTAAGTCTTATCTTGCCTTGAGAGCAACATTACTTACTATGCAGTCAGAAATCACCATTCCTACTCATTCATATATCACAATTGCCTTTTTCTGTTTTTGCATATATGACCTCTTGAAAATAGCCCCTGACTTTAATTTAATTAGAAAAATAATTACACTTCTTATCAATTCAAGGAAGTTGTCAAAGACTTCTTTATTTTAAAAGCAAAACAAAAATAATAAAAACAATGATGCAGAATTCCAAAAACATATAACAGGAGATTAATACTGGTTATATATTGCATATTGTTATCTTCAAAGTAGTTGTTCAGATTAAAATAATAGGCATGAAAAAATGATCAAACAATCAAATAATTAAAGAACAATCTTTTTAATGAGCTAAGAGTGATTAGTAGTATCATTATCTATCTTGTATATATATATATATAATTTATAAAAATACAACAAAATTTTATTGCAAGACAGAAAAATAATATAATTTTAAAAGCTCTTACTTTTGGCTTCATTTTAATTTTAAAATCAAAAGTAATAGGATATATGATTATCCTTAGTCAAAATATTTTGAGAATTCATTCAAAAAATGTGAAAACCATTCAGCAAATGTTAGTTGAACATTGAGACTTCTTCAAGAGTGCACTGATGTGAGAGATGGGAATTTTGCTGTACACAGATTCCATTTCCATCACCATTTCAATTATATCATATTAGGAGATCTCTCTAAAACACTTACCAGGGATATTTTTGAAGGAAAAATGGAAACAATGATGTACAAGAACACTCCCTGTAATTCCTCTACCTCATGTTTGTAGATGTACTAGTCATCTGATCTGAAACAGACTATGCTTAAAGTCCTTGGATGGGACAAAGAGGACACAGTCAGCATTCCCATATCCCATTTCTGAGGATTCAAAATGTTTGGCAGTCATTCTCTCAGATGTCTGTTTTTACTGTCTACAGAGAGGTAGACGTACCTGTAAATGCAATTGAGTGGATGCCTTCATATCCAACATACAGCATTCTCTTCTTCCCGTAATGTTTCCTTTAGATCAACATCTCTGAGAACTGAGCATTAGGGGTTGATTTAAGAAAATGTTATTTTTTCCTTCTCAAATCCTTCATATGCTTCAGAGTTTACATCATTTTTATTCCAACCTTAAGGTCCAAATGGTTAAAGAGTCACGAATGTGTCTAACTTGGAAACAAGCATTCAATTACATCTTACATGTAAAAGTTAATTTCTTATTAAAGTACAGCCCAATTAATTTTCAGTATTATAAGGTTTTTAAAAACTATTTACCATATATTTAATTTTTTCTTTAAAGAATTTTCTGGGTACTTAATAATGGCTTAAATATATTTGAATTTGCCCACAGCCTTGATTAAAATTGTCCTTTTCCCCTGGTCATCATAAATTTTATTCCAGAGGCAAATCTGTTACAGAAATGCCTAGCTCCAGGCTTTCAATTCATGAGCTTCGTGAATCTTGGTGTGTGTGTGTGTGTGTGTGTGTGTGTGTGTGTGTGTTAATGGGAAAACCCAGATATCAAGGAAGGAGATAATGATTGTTAAATTTTAAAAAGAGTGAATTTTTCCTATCTCTGTTCTTTGCTTCATAATGTTTTCTGAATTGATAAAGTCTTTTTCTTAGTAAATTCTATAATTCATTCTTTCAGAGAGTACAAATACTTTAATAATTTCCAGGAATATTTTTATAATTAAGAATTGATAATTTTCCTCACAACTTGAAGTAGTAAAAGAAATTCACTTAAAAACTTCACAGAGTAAATTTTAGCTTCCATCCAAAATCTGTATATTTGTTCAAATATCCATATAGTAACTCCATAAAAATTTTGTGGCAACTTGGAATGAGTTTGAAATTCTAGTTAACGTAACTTTCTCTGAGATATCATATATTTTAGGAAATATTTAGGACAATATTTTAAAGCATGAAACTAGCAATTTAAATTAATTTTATCACAGGATTCCATATTTTAGTAATTTGATATTAAACCATAAGGAGCTGATACAGAGAAAAAAGACTTTCTTTTATAGGACATCTTAAACTTTTAAAAGGTTAGTTCATTCTCTTGCAAATATTTCATTTAAAAGTTGTAAGAATGTGTTTTAGTACAGCATCATACTGTGACACTTTTGTTGAGACACCAGAGACATCTTCTGTGTTGAGTGCTACTTATTTATTTTTTATTTTTGTTAACTGAATTATTTTCTCAAGTCATTAAATACATCTTCCTTTGTGATTTTGGTCCATGTATCAGGGATTTAACCTCTATATTTTTTTTTCTGATACTTTTCTTTTAAATTTGATTTGAAATGAGAAACAAACCATTTCCAATATGGCTGGGTGGATGAATCTGGGGTGATGCATAATCCCCTCCAGCCTGCCAATAGGTCTTATATGGGAATTTCAGGGTGTCATCTAAAATAAATGAATTATCACTTCCCACTGAAGTAGAACAGAAGTCAAGGCAAAACTTCTGTTTTATGCCAATGCTATATAATGACATTCTGGGGATGGTGGAATGGAGCACTGTGGTCTCCTTTGTATGTAGCAATGGTGTTGGTACAGATGAATTTACAGAAAGGGCACTGTTTCCAGCAGACACAGAGTTGTTCCAAGAGGATTTTCTCAGTTTCAGGAAACATTTCATCATTGGCGTACTTAAAAACTTTTCTTCTGCTTTATTCATCACTTCACCAAATGCTGCACATGTGACTTCCTTGAGAAACTCCGTATCTTTCATCCCCTGATGTCCAATGCCTCTCAAGTCATCTCATGGAAAGACCAAATTGTTCCCCAGGTGATCATAGAAGAAATCCAACCACTCAGATGTTGTGCTGCTTTTATCTTTAGCCTGTGCTGTGAATTCATGAATAGCAGAGCGGATGGCATTTTTGATGACATCTAAACTTATTTTAGAAAAATCTTTACTTTTGCACCCCCTTTTTCTAACCAATATCTTTTAAATATGATTTTCAGTGTAACTCTTGAAAAAAGATTTTGGATCATGAATGTATTGCCAGTAATTACCAAAGTTTTCTTCTTCTGCCAGAGAGATGAGAATATGTTTTTTTCAGCTTAGCCCTGTTTCCATTGAATGCAGGGCAGGTAACTTGCATGTCCCCAGCAATTTTAGAGGATGTATTTTCCTGTATAGTGATAGATAGGAATGAGCTTTTTGCACAGAAAGTCTACAAATGATTTGATAGAGGTTGCTCCTTGGCAGGAGATCTTGAAACTTGTGGAGAAATCATCTTTTTTACTTTCCAGATAGTCTATAGGATCATTTACTCTCTTGAATGCCCTATGCATTTCATTAAAACTTTTTTATCATAAACCCAAATATCGAGTTCAGTCATCCAAGTATTGTAATTCTCTTTCTAGTTTTCCTCACAATCCAAAAAGTTATATTTGTAATTCCATTGAGACATCATTGGAATCCCAGCAAGTTAATTTCAATCTACCAACACCAATGAACCCATGGTGAGAGTAAAATCTCCAAGACTTTCCAAATTAAGGGCAGCCAAGGGGTCCTATGTCCAATCCCCATGAGGGCATATGTACAAAGGCCCTAATCCTAGGCCTCTCCCAGAATTTATTATCTTGTAAAGGGGGGTGGCTCAGAGATGAGTGACAGTGAGGATGGTGGGAATTACATGAGTAACTTGAGCTGGCTGACCAGGTGTAAGATTGGCATCTCTGTAAATTGCACAGATAAAGATATGCAGAAGGGTCAATTCACCTAATCTAATTAAGGTAGTAACTGAATTGTTTTGAGAGGCTATTGCTTCACCTTCTGATATGCAAACTCTTGTGCCCTGGCAAGTCATAGCCTCTTTACCTTGAGGCTCATACCCAGTTGACATTCTTGGAGCTGACTGGCTCTAAACATCCTGCTGTGCTCATACCCGATTTGGAGAACACTATGCCAGGAAACAGGACTGTCTGTTGACTAGAATTTACATACCAGCACCTCAGCTAACCTTATCTGCAATGCTTAGAGCCAATTGAAGAGAGAAGGAAATACCCTAACCAGCTCTCTACATATCAGTATAAGGAAATAAGTCTCCAAATAATCAAAGTCACAGTAATTGTTTTGCATTCAAGGGGAGTCACTGGAGTTGTCTCTCACACTTTTTGATGCTCTTTCAAATAAACAAAAAGATAATTCTATATTGTATCTGCTTGTAAATGAGTACCTTTCATTGGTAGATGCAGATGTCACTTCTATCATTCTCAGAATTTCATGAAAGTCATTTACATTATAATCATGATTTTGCTTCCAAATATTAGCAATAGTTTCATCAAATCTTGATAAAATGTGATTAGTAGTCAAATTAATTAACTCTGTCACCTATTTCTAACTTATACGTGAAAAGTTCATAATTCTTACCCATTTTGACATTTTTCTCATAGATGATATCAAATTTCTTTCTGGAATTTTTCTTAAGTATATTCACCAAATTTTTCTCCTTTTTGAAATGCTCCCAAAGGATGACCTCAGAATCCACCTCAATGTTAAGTTCTGTTGCTGGAGGAAGATTTGAGGACACATCACAGACCCATTTACTCCAAAGTTGACTGAATTTCTTCTGTAACTGCCCTCACTCAGCTCTTTACCTTTTACACTTAAAGCCAACTCTTGGCTCCTCTTCAGTATTTCATTTTTATAACTGTCTTTTTCCTATCCAGTCTTTTTTGACTTCTTGAGATCAATACATTTATTGGCTCCTTTTTTGGCATATGAAATAAGTATCTCTTTAAGGATTAGTAATATTTTCAAAATTTCCTTTCCACTGAATCAATATTTCACTGTCCGGGTCTTCATTAAAATACTTCTCAAGCTCTTCTTTAATAGTATCGTATTTTTCTGTAACTGGATCTGCAAGTGAGCTTTGCTTGAGTTTCTCAACTTTTCCATCCCAAATCTGGTTGTTCATCTGATTCTACAGGTGCAGCATGTGACTTCTCAGCTTTCAGGACCACTGATTGTACATGGTTTCCAGTTTGCTCATAGCCATGACTTCTTGGGTATTTCTGAAACTGAAGATAAAGTTCTCACTGATGAGGGCTCGCCATAAATCTTCAACTTGGAATTTCACATCTGATATCCTAAGGATATTTTCCCTTGATTCTTGTTTAACAATCAAAAGAACTTTATGATTTAGTTCTTGAACACTGTGACTATAGCAAGGATTAGGAGGGGCCATTGGAGGATTATCTTCCCACAGGTGGGCAAAATATTAGACATGAGTATTTTTTTCAATTTTTTTATTTAAAGAAAGAAAGAAAAGAAAAATTAAAAACAAAATAAAGAAAAAGCAGAATAACACAAAATTCAAAAAAATTAACATCATAAAATCTCTAGTTGATATATTATATATTTTCATCTTAAAAATAGTTGTTAAAGTTACAAAATCAAAGCATAGAAAGTGGCTAGACACTCAAACACTGACAGTGCAAATGCTTCTGTTCAATGATCTAACAGAAATTTAGTAATACGGTCATCTATCTTACACACTATATATACCATTATATCCTTTAGAGCACTTTCTCTCCTTTTTAACTTTTATAATATCTATTATACTTTTTGGATCCCATTATTCTGTTAATTTTTATTATTTATTACACTAGAGAGACAATGTTATATTTACTAATGTTAGTCTTGTTTATTTCACTATGAGGGTTTCTCAAGTTGCCTCCATTTACTTATAAAGGCCTCAAGATCATCCATTTTTATAGTTGAGTAGTATTCAGCTGTATAAAAATACCACATCTTTTTAATCCATTCTATGTTTGATGGGCCTTTTAGTTGTTTCCAAGATTTAGCTATCACAAATTGTGCTGCTTTGAACATAGGTACATATATAACACTGTGACATGACATTTTCAATTTTTCTGGGAAAATACCCAGGATGGGAATAGCTGGATTGAATGGAACTTCCAATTCTAGTCTTCTGAGAAATCTCCATACTGATTTCCACAGTGGTTGCACCAGTCTGCACTCCCATCAACAGTGGAGAAATGTTCCTTTTTCCCCTCATGCTCACCAACATTTGTTATCAATTGATTTCTTGATGGTGACCATTTTTTCCAGAGTGAGATGAAATCTCAATGCTGTTTTAATTTGCATTTCTCAAATGACCAGTGATGGTGGACATTTCGTCATGTATTTATTTGCCATTTGTATATTTTCATCTGTGTATTCATCTTCCATGCCCATTTTTGGAGAGGGTCTTTGAATTTGGGGGGGGCTGGACTTTTTTCAGTTCTTTATACATTCTGGATATAAGCCCTTTGTCTGAGGGATTGTCAGCTAAAATTCTTTCCCTTCTGTGGGTTTTGGAATGTACAGTCATTGATCTCTAAAGAGATGGCTTCCAGTTTACTTTGCCAGAGGTTCAGGGAGTTGCTCTTCTGTGGCTTTTCCTTTTCTGTTTGTATCTTTGACCACAAAAGTATTTGTTGCTCATGCAGATTTTCCATGTATACTGTGGTAAGCTGCCAAATAAAACACTCAACTACTGCAAAATGTAGAGTTTGATATGAGGTTCTGAGGGTTGTTGCAAAAGTTTTAGGAAATATTTCATTAAGTCATTGAGAAGAA
The DNA here is from genome assembly GCA_004027295.1 of Dolichotis patagonum. NCBI lineage: Eukaryota > Metazoa > Chordata > Mammalia > Rodentia > Caviidae > Dolichotis > Dolichotis patagonum. Next base: position 39,886 of record PVJX010010752.1, read on the forward strand.
AGGCTTTCACCAGCTATTTATGCCTTATGTTTATGTTTTTCTTTCTCAAGCTCACTCTTGTGTTGTTCAGTGCTCCTGTTCCTCTTCTCCCTTAGATGATAGCGTTCTTTGTCCTTTTTACACCAAAGATGCCATAATTCTCCCTGAAGGGGTGGTACAGTTTCCTTCATGTGAGATAAGTTCATTTTTCTCAAGGTGACCATTATAATCTCTGCCTTTTCTTTGGCTTCCTTGCAGTCTCCATGGTCTTCATCAATATGGAATCCTAAATTGCAAGCAACACAAGAACAGTCTTCTAGGCTAAGAGCAGTGTCAGAGAGCTCCAGCAAATGTCTGATTGCAATAATGATCTCTTCCATTATGTCTGCCTCATTTCTATTCCTGATTCCAATTCTTACTGTTCTACCATAATTACTCACAATATTTTTTTTCTCTGTCATCAAGCAAGCAGATTAAAAATCATGATGACTTCCACAGGTCATGGACACTTTTTCTGTTTTCTACGTTGTTATCTGAGGCAGACTGTTGCTGGTGGTCCTTTGTATCTCCATGAAGATTAGTGAAGGTCATATAATTGTCAAATCTATCCTCATCTTCCTCCCCAGGACACAACCAGCAGAGTTCCACCACACCCTCCATCAAGAGACAGTCTTTGCTGCTTCTCTTGCAGTGTCAGTGAAAAAATACATCATGTTTTCATTTACTGAGAAGACAGTTCATGATCTGAGATTTGGAAGCAAACAGGCCATTTCCAATCCTAATGAAGGACATCATGGAGGTGGGTACCTGACACATCTGCTGGTTATTAAAACTGTACCTTCCTTTTGTGACATCGTTGAATGCTGCCTAGACCTCTTAATTTGTTTGAGACACCAGAGAGAAAATTCAATTTGTGAAGTACAAAGATTAGGCACCAAAAGGGAGAGGGCAAATTGACAAATAGAAAGTTTGTCCAAAATATATTGTCTGAGGAAATAATCTTCACAGTGAAAAACTGCCATCTGGATATCTATCGGGTGAATATAAGGCCTGCGTTTAGTGGTAACAACACTGTTGTCATCATCAAAAAAGTCTTCATATGGATCAGGAACTTCATTTTCTTGGTCAGAGGTACTCGGATAAATCTAATGTTGTATGTGTTCTTCTTTTCTGAAAACCAGATATCTGAACCTGTAGTCAAGCATCACTAGCTTCTGTAAAAAATAGAAAGGAAGCTCCTGTTCAAAGCTGGGGTGAGTTTTGTAGACAGAAATCTTGTAGATCAGATAAAAGTCAGCTTTGCCCATCCTTTTGATGAAGTAATTTTCTAGGCCTAGACACTGGAGTAAATCTTGGAATGCTCTATTTTCTATCACCTCCTGTTTAGTATTGTCTTCAACATGTGGTTTTTATGTCTGTTTATTTTTGTTGAGGAGAGTTTTCAATTGTTCTTTGATCTTGTCTACTTGCAGAGATGATCTTGTGTCTTCAAAATCCCCATCAATGACCAATTTCAGATCATCTTCTAGGTTTTCCATATTATGACCTGCTCCAGATTTGTTGAGGATGTGTGTAATTTCTTTGGACAGGGATTGGGCCATACATTTTCTGATCGGTGCCATGTGCTGTGCTTTTTCTTCTGCAAAAATACCTGTAACTCCAGTTGAGTCTGGTAGACATGTAAGCACCAGGAATGCCTGAGCTCTGGGGATACAAATATTTTTAAGCTCTTGGTATTTACTCTGGGAAGACTGCATTTTATCCAGTAGAAAGTTTGACTCATCACAACCTAGGAGATATTGGAAAGTATTGTTAACCAAGTGACATCCTGCACCAGCTGCAATACGAAGTAACAAGAGCTGTGTGTCTGTTTGCTCTGCCTCTCCAAGTTAATTCAAATCGCAGGTAGAAGCCAGGCTAACATCATAAGTGACTTTTCTTTGAGCCTTCTCTGCTGCTTCTGGGGAGTCAGATTTGACCTTCACTTCCATGAAGTCACTGAGAGTTTCTTTTAAGATTTTAATTAATTCTGAAAATTGAGAGATGGTTCTTCTTGCTTTGACTCTGACTTATAGATCCACTGAATGATGGAGTGAATCTGAGGAAAGTTTGTCACTTTGTACACATGCAGATCCAGAAGTGTGCGCAGCTGAGATTTAACGAATTTAGTTTCATAAGTTGAAGATGTTGTGAAAAAGTTTACAGTGTTTGTTTAAAAATTCTGCAGACCTGAATTTGTGAGGCATACATTAATCTAAATGTCATAACCTGGTTTTGTTTGACACAATCTTTGCATGAGATTCATCAGTTTTTTTAAACTGTGCTTCAGGATCAGTTACTTCCCAGGATTTTATATCCTTCAGGAAAGCTCTAGCTTCCTCTTCAGCACTCAGTAATTCCTCTCCATATTGAATCTGGGCACTGAGGCCAGTCAAGGCAGTGTAGCTGTCTTTCATGCATTTGGCCAACTTTAGAGCATCCTTAAAGTCACTTTTGCAGCTGGAGAGAATGATGTCCCAAATGGGCACCAGATGAAGGCCCCTGTCAATGACATGCCAGGTTTGACTGCTGGTCACAAGGCCTATTTTCCACTGGGCAATGCCATCTGCATCTGTTGGACCACCAATCTGGGACACAGATAGTTTGATATTTGTTTGATGGTTTTGAAGAGTTTTTCTCTGAGAGGTTTTTGTTGAATGTGAGTCTGATAGAGTCATACTTGCAGCAGCTATTATCACTCCAAAGCCAGAGTAGCTGCCCCTCATGTCCAAGGCCTCTGATGCCTACTGCTTGACCTACTCTAGCTGCTCCTTTTGGAAACCATCTGAAATTGCCTTCCACCAGCAGATTTCTCCCAGGTGCACAGGACCTTGGTTAGCATAAGAACAAACCCTATGGAAGAAGTTTTCAGTCTTTTGCTTCAGCAAGGAGGGTGTAGTATGATTCAGGAGGTCTTCAATGCATTTCAGTTCCTGAGGAGCAGCCTTGGAGAACTGGGGTTTATCAATGGGAAAGTGGCAGCAGGCCAGGGGTATATAGCTAATGTTGGATGAACAAAAATAAGAGTGCTCAGAATGTGATTGGTGGTTTTCCTTGGATTCTGAATGTTCTTTTTTTTTTTTTTTAATCTCTGATACCTTCTAAAGTAAATCCCCATTCTCTACCCTTAGCAGAGGCAGTTACACTGAATCCCAGCTTCTCTACTCTCTGGGTGTACATGGCTTCTGCTTGAGAAGATGTAAATTCCTTTACTTCTATCCACGTACCCTGCTGAGAGCCAAAGAGTGAGAACTCCTTGGGGACACTAAGTAGCTCTTCTCTGTTCTGTACCAGGTCTCTTTGCTGGCTAGTTTGGTAAATTCCCGCAGGGTAAGACCTCCAGATGCCCTTCTTACCAGATCTCTATCTGAAAGATTTTTCCTATAAAGACAAAGACTGTGCAGGGAGACCGAGATGTCTCTGTAGGTGTTCCATGACAACTGAGGGGCTTTTCAGGCAGTGGCCAGTATTCTTCAGGGATCTCCATTGCTTGTCTCAACTCTGATTTTTTTCCTCCTCACTTCTTCTTCCTGCCTTTGCCTTCCTTCTAAAAGCACATCCTTTAGCTCCTGAAGTGCCTGTTCTGCTTTCTTCTGCCTTTTGTTTATCATCTCCACTGGTGACTCCTGTAGCGCTGGGTGACTAGTTGAGTGTGACAGATCAAACAGCTTCTCCAGGGCTTTCTTTTTCCATGGATGCTGCACCAGGGATTTCAGGACCTGGAGGTCTTTTTCTTCTAAATACTGTAAGGCCTGGGCACAGGTCACACCAAAGTATTCGTGAAATTTGTGCAACCAAAACTCAGTGTCCAGTCCCACATTTTTCAGTAGCTTTTGAAGGTTTGTTTCCTTTTTTCTCTGAGCAGCATTTCTTCAGTGTTGTGGTCTCCAGTGGCCATGGCTATGTGAAGAACAGACACCCAGTTACTTTGACTGTTTTCAGACATTAAAAAGCCTCATCCAGAACTTTATAACTCCTCCCTTAGATTTTCCAACATTTGTTGTTGTTGTTGTTAACTTTTTTCTGTGTGTGTATTGGTGTGTGTAGAAGACATCATTGTGTGTCTTTCAAATATACATAGCTTTTTGGTATTTTATGAGTTTCAACTTAGTATCCTGATTTTTTATCTGCTCTTAGAGTCAATTGCATGAAAATCAATAAATAATGAGGTGCAATTAGAAAATGTATGAATTTCACAGTTTTTTTAAAGTGATAACGCCATTCAATAATCTTTCCTCTATTAGTTTCTGCAAAACCTATATCAGCTGGTTCCATTTCTTTCTCTCTCTGTTACTCTGTTTAATAGTATATATAGATATGTTTGCTGTACCTATGATTAGATTCATCATGGAGAGTTGCTACAGGTATATAACACATCTTAATTATTGTTACTTCACCTCTTTTACTGCTTAACTTTCTTGAACTTTTCTTAGGTCATTTAATATTTATCTTCCCCTATCAGTTTTCCTTAGTTTTTGCTTTCGCATGTCTATATTACATTATTATAACTGGCATATCATCTGCCAGGGATTGAATATTTCTTTCCTCTTAAATTCACCTTGCAATTTAACTGCCATATAACAGTATTGAGGGTTGTAACATTTCAGAGGTGATTCAGCAATGAACACTTCTCTAATCACTGGGCTTAGTGCTATTTTACAAGCCCCATTTATTGCTTTACACATTTGGATTCTGTATGTTGTGATGTAGCAAAGTATCTCATAAAATGCCTCTGCCTTGATCTTGGACTTCTCAGTCTATACAACTGAAAGTTAATAAGTGTATGGTCATTGTACATTATTCATTCTCAATATTCTGTTATAACAACACAAAACAAATTACAACAACAATTTATATGGAGAAACAAGCTGTACTATAGCAAAAACCAAAATTATAGAAGCAGGGTTGTAACTGCTTCTGAATTGATGAATTGATGCTGTAAGAATTTGGAGAAAAAATTTAATAAAAACCTAGAGTACCACAAATGGAGCATGATTGGAAAGTCTATCAAAGGCTAAGATGAAGAGAATTGTAGATAAAATCTGAGACTTTAGAGTTGCTAATGCAGTCATAATAAGAATATTGGTTTAAAACTAAAGATGATAAAGGAATTCTGTGAATTCTCAGAAATAAATGAAGTATTGGAAGCCAAGGACACTCTTGTAACAAGGGACAAAGAACTTAAATGAATATTATCTTTCCTGAGGGCTATATAGAAGGCAGAATTTAAGAGTGATAAACTACTGTATTTAACAGAAGAGATCCCTACATAGTAAAGCATTCAGGGAACTGCATGCTTTCTCTCAACTAAATAAACATAATTATACAAAAGAACAGAGAAAATAATTTTAAAATGAAATTTATACTTAAAAGGGGAGTAGAACTTAATGATTGGAAAACATATTACCCTGGCTAAGAGGTGTATAAATTAAAAAGTTATTGTATAAAAGATAAACAAAAAAGTGCTCAAAGGAGCATTTCATAAAGAGATTTCTCTAGCTGGAAGGAAACCAAATGCTTTTCATTAAGACAGTGGGAAAATAACCTGAAAGCATTTCAGAAGAGTTTCAGGCTGCCACTTCCATTAGGACCCAGCATGCTGGGCTCTTGAGAGCACAGAAGTTTCCAAAGAAAAGTTCAAGAGACTCAAAGAACTCCACAATTGGAGTGATAGACTGGTTTATTTGGAGAAGGAATATTTCAAAACACAATATTCAAATTTCTGCATGGGTGTTACTAACTGATTTTCAGTGGATTTTGAGTGACATTTGGAATGAAAGGAAGCAGAGTAAAAGGATTGGAAAATTTATAGCTTGGTCAGAGACAGAGCAAAAACATGTGCTTGGGACAAAGGATGTGTCAGTTGAGCCACCTTTTATTAAAAATTAAACATGGAAAAGAGGAACCCAAGGCTGCAAATCAGGACAACCAAAATGACAACTGAAAGGAATCTCAGGAATCTTTGTAGCCACCTTCCTAGAGGCCTATCCATCACATTTGTTGCAGAGAGTTTCTGGGGCACACTCTGCATGTCCAAACCAATTTGTGATCTGGCTTACTGGCAAAGTGCTCAGAGGTTGTTGCAGTCATAGTTCAAGAGGGCCTGGCATAGCTCCTCCCTAAGGCAGGCTTTGGCATCATGAAAATATTTTTGCAGGTATAGAAAATACAAGAATTATGGGTTCATTGTGTCTTACACAGAGGTCTAGAAAGAAGATCTGTCAGCCCATGAAAGCTTGCCCTGCAAAGTCTGAGTATGAATTGCACCCTTGATGTGGTGATGCTTTGTGGAGCTGTGGAAGTTGAGCCAAAGTGGAAGCCCCACAAAGGCCGAATAGCATAATGCATGAAACATCTGCTTTAGAAAGCTGCCAACACCATTGTGAAGCTTCAGAGAAAAGTCACATGGTAGGGACACTCAAAACCATTGGAAGTGGCTGTCCATATGCTTGGGTTCATATGTCTTATTGCATTTTGTCCAAGACATCACATGTGGAGATTTAAGGCCTATCATCTGCTAACAAACCTTCTGCTAAGTTTTCTTCTTGCTTTAGGCTGATTATAAGTTTTTAAACTTACCTATTTATTCCTTCTGGAATGGGACTATGCATTTTATGGTGTATCATTGTATCTTTGAGGGATGTAACTATTTTTATTTTTACAGTGACTCATAGATGAGAGTTTGACAGGAGTCTCAGATTGCATTTTAGACTTGGACTGTTGAGGATTAACCAGACAGTTAACCAGGTGGGACTCATCATTTAGAATGAATGTATTTTGCACTGTAAAGACGTAAGTCTCTGGGAGTCAGGGGCTGAATACTGTGTTCAGATTAGAGTTTGGTTGTTCCCTAAAAGTCCATGTGATTGAAAGCTTGATCTCAAGGTAGCAATCTTGAGAGGGGCTGTGCAAACTTTAAGAACAGGAATCTAATGAGAAGTCCTAATATCTCTAAGAAACATGCCCTCAAAAGCAATTACTTTATTTTGCATAGGATCCTGGTTAGTTGTCTTGAGAATGTTGTTATTAAAACAGGTCTGTTCGTGCTCTCTCTCTCTCTCTCTCTCTCTCTCTCTCTCTCTCTCTCTCTCCTCTCTCTCTCTCCCTCTCTAGCTCTTGCTCTCCCTCTCACTCTGTTTCTCTCTCTTTCTCCCCTTTCCATGCTTCCCCTTTCCCTCTCCCCCCTCTTCTTTATTACCTGTTTAGATTATGTTCTCTGTCTTTTCCCAAATTTTTATCAATTTTTTGGAACAGTGACAGTGTGAAATTCATCTCGGTGTTCTACATAAGTTTTAAAATCCCTGAGTATTACATATTTTGCTCATGAAATCCCAGACAAATTCCGTTTATGTTTTAACCTGAGTGCATGGTGGCTGTCTACTCCCATTTCTCAACTTCCTCTTTGCGTATTTGTCTCCTTCAGGCCACCTCCCTGTCTTCAGGTTGCTCCAGAGAGACCTAAACAATCAGAAGCCTCTTTTCACAAGACTGGAAGACTTCACTCACTGCTTCAGTTCAGACTTTGGCGGCTTCTGTGAGAGTGGGGCTGAATTTACCCTCAGAGCAGGGGGTTTTCCTCTTCTTCCAGGGGAGGATCTGTCTTATTCTTGTTCATTACCTTAGTTCCTGACAAAATGAAATATATGTGTTCAAGCCATGCATAATGATTGAATAAGTAATTAACACATCTGCCTAAACTGCTTTCCTCAGATGAATGTGAATAGCCATGTCTATGAATTCCGGTGAAAACAAACAAGATATAAAGGCAAAGACAGTGTCCTATCAAAACCCTATCTTCTAATATTGAGTAGGACTATAGCTATTTTTCAACTGAGCAACAATTTTGAGGTCAGTCAGAGATATGTTTGAGCCAAGAACTCAACATTAACTAGTTATGGAGACCAAAACACAACACCCCAAATATATTTCTTTGGCATATTTTGAATTGAGTATTCAGAAACCCTACCGACTCATGATACATAGTAGTAAAGTAAAATTTATATCTGTCTGAATTAGTAAATAATGGATGCAAGTAGAGAGTTTTCAATCACATATTCCTATTTAACTAGGAAAAGCTTTCACAAGAAGTTTGGGGGTCTGAATGTGGCCCAGAAAGAGATTACACAGGTGACTATTACCTGGAAAACTTCACCTGCATAACAAGACAATAGTTAGTCACTGTGCAACTCCCAACTCAACCTTCCAGAATCTGTGTCAACTTTCTCCCCTCAGAATTCTAAGTTCTTATCTTTTGGATGACCTCTTTATAAATTTCAGCCATCTTGCCCCTCTTTGAGTCACATCTTATATACAGCTCCATTCTTTTCACATTAATAAATTTGTATGTTTTTTCCCTGTTAATCTATATATGGATGGTGGTTTTCATAGAACAAAGTTATCAAACCTTCAGAGAACAAAAAGTAAATCTAAAACTTCCCTACAGTATTTATATACACTTCAAGTAGGAGAAAGCAATGACAAGCTGCTAAGTGATAGATTAATTTGTTTTGTAACAATACTGTTATCTACCTCAACATGGAGATAACATTCATGGAGATAAAATGAAACCATGTAGTTCAATGTAGTTAGTCTTGTCCTGAAATTGATGTTCAAATATAAATTAATCTTTCCTTCTCCCTTATCATACAATTGACCTACAGATTCAATGTTTGAGGGTGAGAGACATCAGAGAGAATCTCTGTAACTGACAAATTCTAAGTGTGTAGTGGCAACCTCTGACACTTTTCCTCTGACTATTATCCTCTTACATCGATTGGTCCTCAAATATAGTAAGTTTTTAATATGCTAAGGCATTTCTCTAAATGGAGAGAAAATTCCATCACTGGAATTTCCTTTATACATCATGTATAAAGTCTGCATTACTACCTGACTGCAAGAATAAACACAGTGCTTACCATCTTTAACCTGAAACCCCATTCTATACCTCAGAGAAAAGCACCAAGGAAATAAACTTATACCTGGATGGGTTGCCCTTACAAATTCTGTACTTTGGGCTCATTGAAATTACAAATACACTTTGTTTATGACCATTTATTCACCTAATAAAAATTTCTAATCTTTCAAAAATGTCTACATGTAACACACTCTCCCTCCCTTATAAAAAATCATATATGCATTTGTAAATAATGGTACAAATGTGGGTAATCACACTTTATATTTTTACCCCATGCTGTATTGCTCACTTTGCATGATAAAGATTAGGATGATTTTTCTACCATCTAAGCCTGTCAGTTAATTCTACTAAACATTGAGAGAGAAGTAATAAATACCCTTTGCTGCTATAGAGTTCTTGAAAGGCACATTTTTGCACTCTTATACTGAGCTTTGTATCACTACTTATTCCTTTTCTATGGATGTTGTATAATTCCCCAGGAAATAGAGCTTTTGTCTGTAACACTGAGATTTCTTCACAATGAGAGTACATTGTCAGTACAGAGGAATCAATAAGTTTCATTAATGAACAAAATTAGTAAAATCTTTCTTTCTATCATACAGCTGCCTCCTATAACTCAGGCCCAGTTCCAATCCTGAAAACAGAATCTTTGCTTTCATTTCCCAGCAACTTCTCAATTCTGAGAAATGCTTATTTTTAACACAAGTAAGATGGATGTTTGTTGCATAAGGATTGTTCTTTGTAACTTGGCTCACTCTAGACAATCCTGTTTTACTGTTTCTCCCCCATCATTTTCCTAACTTATATTTCATGTGAAACATTCTGGCATTTTCATGACACACTGAAAGAAAAACATGCTCATCCATGCCTCCCTCTTTGGGATTAGGCCAATGCATTTGTAATCCCTTAGTTTAAAAGTACACATCAGCTAAGGCCACTGATTCTTTCCTTCCTGGGATTTTTCCCTATTTTTTTCCTTCAAGCAGGATCAAAAGTTGGCTAAGAAGATGTCTCTGTATGGGACTATGTTAATCTCTTCTGCAATCTGGTGTGTGATAAATGAAAAGAAAAAGAGAAAGGAAGGAAGGAAGGAAGGAAGGAAAGAAGGAAGGAAGGAAGGAAGAAAGAAAGAAAGAAAGAAAGAAAGAAAGAAAGAAAGAAAGAAAGAGGAAAGGAAAGGAAAGGAAAGGAAAGGAAAGGAAAGGAAAGGAAAGGAAAGGAAAGGAAAGGAAAGGGAGGGAAGGGAAGGGAAGGGAAGGGAAGGGAAGGGAAGGGAAAGGAAAGAAAGAAAGAAAGAAAGAAAGAAAGAAAGAAAGGAAACGAAAGGAAAGGAAAAAGGAAAAGGAAAAGGAAAGAAAAAAAAGAGAAAAAGGAGAGAGAGAGAGAGAAAGAGAACCCAGAGAAACCAAAGAAAGAGTCATCATTTCCTGTTTTTGTTAACTTCTTTCTCTACTTTTCTTGGTAGCACTTGATGTAACTTAGCAGGTCCTAGCTTGCCAATAGAGAGGGAAAGAAGAATGTCTGCCTTTCTACTAAGATGCTTGAAATTTCAACTTCATACTTACACCTGCTCACTTCAGAAAAGATAAATTTCTGAGTAATTTATTAGTGGCATTATCATAGTTCATTACAAGGATATGAGAATTTGGGCTGAATTGTCAAGGTGAAAAAAAAAAAAAGAAATTGTCATTAGTTCCCTTCAAGCCATGAAGTTTCATGAAAAGTGAACTCAGATTCTCTTTCACTCTTGTGTTTAGCCTTAGTAAGTATTTGTAGTACACAGTCTACATTCATCATGAGGAATTGGTACATGTACATAATACATCTTGAATACCTTTTTAAACCCCAATTTCTTCCCTCTTCCTCCCTTCTATCCATTTCTTGCTTCTCACCCTCTTTTAAGCACAGGTTTTAATACATACTGCTCACATTCTTTATGTGAAGTTATTACATACACACAGACCATTTTAATTCCTTCTTTTTTTCCTGAGTGTCAGATCTAGAGTCACTGCAATCTCTAATTTCACTTTAGCACCTGTCACTGCATTAATGTTACTGAACCAGGCCATTTTGCCTGTAACAAATCACATCTGTAACAGAAATGTTGTATGTTGCAAAAGGTGAAGAGTTTATTGATGAGACCACAAATGGTGTGAAGGAGGGACAGGTAGCCACATCGTGCCTCCTTGAGCACAATGTTCAGAGTATTTTTGAGATAATAAAATCATGGCCTGAGGCATAAGTAATTGATTAGCCCATGCATAATTGACCTCATGGGTCTTCATAGGATGCATGTTCACAAAATGGCTGATTAGCATGCTCTGAGGGTGGAATTTTGGCCCTCTGATGTCAAAAGTTCACCCAACAGGAACTTAGTGTTATGGCTTATATCTAGTTTTCTCCCAGAGCCTCATGCATACATAGGTGGGACTTTTGGGGGATGGCTGGATCTAAGGTGTGTTAGTATGGATTGATGGTGTGTGATAACTAAATTAGCCCATTGATTGGTTTAGTTTAGTTCTAAAGGGATAATGGGAAGGTTTAGTCTGCAAATGGAATATAAGGGGAAAGGGGGAAGGCAGGCTTGCTCCACTGCTTCCTGTCTGTCATGCCATGAAGTGTTTTCCTCCATCATTCCACCTCACCTTGGAGCCATCTGGCTATGCACTAAGCTCTCTACAAACTATGAGGTAAAATGAGTATTTCCTCCTTTAATTTGAAAGCTTTGGGTATTTGTGTTCCAGCAGTGACAAAGCAATTAAGACATTTAAGTGGAAGTGAACAGTCAGTGGTTTTCACTGTTCAGAGCTACCTCCGGTTTTCTGAAAAACAACTTTGGCAAAGTTGCCACTATGACCCATATAGCTAGGTGATATTTTACATCGAAGCTGAGGGGAAAATATCATCTAGCCATTTGGCCTGAAAAATAGGTGATAAAACTAGGTAACTAAAAAGGAATGAAACATGAGATTTTGTTTTCTTTGATTGTATTAGTGAATGACATTGTTCATGGGACACATGAGAACCTAAACTCCACTATAAAATATATGCTTGATCCTTGCTCTTGGGCCAATGGCTTTTGCCCTTAGCCCATCCACAACAAGTCTGCAATGAAATCCTTGCACATTGCTCAAATTCTGCCTGTCTCAGTGGCCTCACCTATGCCTCAGTTTATCCTAACAACTGGTGCTGAAATCCGAGAAATCACAATCCCATCCTAGGAGAGTCAGAGGGTTTGATCACCCTCTCCAGACCCCATAGGAGCACACTGAGACACCCTTTGACATCTGATCTGCAGCCCTTCCTTGCCTTGGCTTGCTCCTAGTCTTGGCTCCTCTTCAGGTCTAGTACGTGTCATCTACAGCCTGTTACCACCTCCTGTCTCTGTCATTTATCTCTGCTGTCCCCTTCCCTCTAAGTGGATTTCTAGACCCAGCTTGGGTTGTGTGCCAAAAACCTAGTATTGGTCACACTCGTCCCTGGCAGTCTGACTCCCTGATGGTCATCCAATTCTGGGGATGCCTAGTTTGGTCACCCATCCACTCACTTGACCTCAAGGAATTGGTTGGAGATCTCCCTTCTCTTTCTTGAGTCACTTCTGTTCAGCTGATGTCTGAAACTACTATGGGAAATTTACCTCTCTCTGTTCCCACTTTATTACCCCTTCCATGTGTCCTCAAAAATCTCATACTTCTGCAATTTACACCCTACCTGAGGCCAAAATATCTCATCTATTTCTGCAACACAGTATGGATAGCCTACAAGCTAGATAATGGTTCTCAATGGCCACTCCACAGCACATTAGAATTTTCAATCATCTGAGATCTTGACAATAGTTGTCGCAGCCTGAAAAAATAGTCTAAGGTCCCATATTTCCAGGTATATTTTGATCTCCATGGAAATACACCCCCATAACCTTGTGCAACCCTGCAGAACTCCTCCTTACTTCCACACCCCTAACTGCCCAGTTCTGACCCCTCCTGACTACAAATCCATTTCCATTGCTGAATCCCTCTTCTCTTGCACATGTGCCACATCCTCTTGCTCTTGCCACACTCCCTCCTCCAACTCCCTCCCAACTCAACCAACACTGGTCCCTGCCAGCTTGCCCAGCCTCACCCTCTATTCTTCTTATTTCTCTTGGACAATCCCCTGTCCCACAATCTCCCACCCATCCCCCCAATCCCCCACTCCTCTCACATCCACTCTGGACTCTGCTTTCACTCCTCAACCCCTACTATCAAACTCTCTCTTCACAAGCTCACTGGTGAAGAGGGCATTGTCCGGGTCCATTTTCTCTTTTCCGTCATTGATCTCTCCCAAATTTCTTATTTCCTTGGTTCCTTTCTCTCTGACAACTGCCCTTAAATCCAAGAGTTTCAGTCCCTCACTCAAAGTAGGACCTTACACAGGAAGATTTCAAAGTCATTCTCACTTCCACACTCTCCTGAAAGGAATGAGGAACAACAAAAGATCTGGACCATAGCCCAAACATATACTAATGATCACCACCAGAACAAACCTCTATTAGAGACAGTGTCACAGAAGTTCCCAGGCCAGAATTATTGGAACTTTAATCAAAGAGATGAGGAAAGAACTGGCAACACTAAGAAAAAAAGAGATAGATGATCACTTGCCTCCTGGAGGGACTGAAGAAAGCAGCCCACAATTTGGTAAATTCTGAGAAACTTACAGAGATTACACAAAATTTAGGATGAAAATACACCTTGTTCATGTCCTGAAGAAAATATACTACATTCAGTCTTGAATCCTCGATTGACAAATGGTTCACAAAATGTATTTTATCAAACAATCAGCCACTGATATTGCAAAATAAATAGACAAATAAAAATCAAAAAACCTGGGATAGGACCTCAGACTCTAAGAAAGGAATTAATCTCCCAAACTTCAAGGTCAGTAACAACCTAAAAGAAGCTGCTCAGCAGAAATATATCTCTGACTCACAGTTAATTGCTTTTATTGTAAGAAACCCAAAACCCAAACAAGTTGTCAAGAAAATGTTCAAGGACACAATCAGGGATCCACTCCTCCAGGGCCTTTTAAGTGCCACTGAAGGATCAATGAAACAGATTAGAAGATGCAGATACAACTTAACGATGCTCAGCAACATTATCTTTCTTTTATATTAAAGAAAGAAAGAAAAAACAAGATAGAAAAAAGGTAGAATAACACAGAATTCAAAAAAAGAAAAATTAACACTGAGAAATCACTAGTTCATACATTACATATTGTCAGAACTAGCTGTTCAGTTAAAAATCGAAGCACAAAAAGTGGATAGACAAACAATGAGAGTGCACACCATTCTGTTCAATGATCCAACAAAAGTTTAGTAATGTGGTCATCTATCTTACACACTTATACATACAGTTATATCCTTTACAACATTTTCCTCCCCTTTCATTTTTACATCTATCATACATTTTGGATCTTATTACTTTTTCAGTTTTTATTATTTTTTACAGTAGAGATACAATGTGATATTTATGAATGTATTTATTTCACTTATGTGGATAGTCACAATTTGCCTCCATTTACCTATAAAGGCCTCAAAATCATTTTTTTCTATGTGATATTCCATTGTATAAAAATACCAAAACTTTTTAATCCATTCTATGTTTGATGAACATTTTGGTTGTTTCCCAGATTTAGCTATTAGAAATTGTGCTGCTATGAAATGAGTGCACATATATCACTGTGACATGACATTTTCAAATTTTCTGGGAAAATACCCAGGAGGAGAATAGCTGGATTGAATGGAACTTCCAATCCTAGTCTTCTGAGGAATCTCCATACTGATGTCCACAGTGGCTGCACCAGTCTATATTCCCATCAGCAAAAGAGAAGTATTCTTTTTTCCCCCACAGCCTCGCCAACATTTGTTATCAGTTGATTTCTTAATGGCAGCCATTCTTTCCAGGGTGAGATGAAATCCCAGTATTGTTTTAATTTGCATTTCTCAAATGATCAGTGATGAGCATTTCTTCAAGTATTTATTTGTGAGAGAGTAGTAAAGATGGTGGACCTATAGGTAGCAGGATATGTAGCCTTTCTGAGAGAGACAGCACAAATGCCAGAATAGAACACCCTGGAGAGACCCAAACAGAGGGAGATAGATTCTCTCCACCCAGGAAGAAACTGAAGTCAAAGAAACTGAAGTCGAAGAAACTGCTCGAATATGAGGTCCCAGGGCTACCATTAGAGAAGGTAAGATCGGTGAGCATGGCACTCTTGCTGAGCCACCATAATTTGTGCCCGAGATCGACTTGAGTAACTGAACTCACACCAAAGTGACTGGCTTGAGCAACCCCGAGCATGTAGCTGAACAGCCCTGCATGCGACCTGCCCAGAACCGGACTTGCACGCGACCCACCCAGAGGCACTGTGAATTTGAGCTGCAGCCATGCTGAGGTCAGAGGTCGAGGAGCCCAGCAGTTCTCAGGGACTGGCATCAACACGTTGTGAGTGATGGGAATAAGACCCTCCTGTGGGAAAGGGGCAACCAACTGGACAACATATTGGAGTTGGGCAGGACAGTCCCAACTCTGTAAGGAAGCAGCTTCAGTTGGTTGCTCCCCTCACAGAGCAGATTGGTGGGATCTACTTAGACTGGGCTGCATCCCTGGCCGGGGCCCAGTGGGTCTTCACAAATCAATTAATTCCCGGAGCGAGCATATACTGACACAGTGAAGGCCCACAAAGCTTGACTGGCCTGGAGGAGAGGAGCCAGCATATACTGCCCTTGCTTGCACTTCACACTCTGATATTGGACTGCAGAGGGCAGAAGCCCCTAGCCTACATGCTCCAGAAGAACCCTAACAGACAAGAAAAGGGGCTGGGAATTACACTATACATTTGTATGGAAGGAATCAAAAACATCATGAGAGAGAGAAATAAGAAAAAGCCCTCAGCCCCCAACCCTGAGAATATTGATCCAGGAGAGGTAAATACAAAAGAGATTGAGGGCAGCAAACATGCAACATCAAACACAGCATCAGCGGACATAAAGAGATATCTTCAGGACCTCATAAATGAGATCAAAC